>JAECUM010018800.1:0-42556 GCA_016617855.1 Megalonaias nervosa
ATCACCAATATTTACGTTTCTACTTTCTGGAAAATCAGTTGTATCCTTTGCAAACATCATTGATGGTCCAGCTGATCTTGAGTAATCGTCACTGTATCTTGCAAGACCCAATATCGTCGTGGCAACATCAACATCATTCTGAATTGATTCAATATCTCTCCCATCAATCATGTATGTGCCGCTTTTGAATAACGCCATAATACCATTGTTAACAAAACCAGGTCTATCTCCAATTGCAACCCCTGTACCATCTGCTTGTAAAATTCTACCTTCTACTTCAATGAATGCCTCAGCGGGTAAGAAATATCTGCTTGTATCCTGAACTTGCAGCTCAATTCGTCCACGCTGATTTGGCTCTCGTGCGTCGTAAGAATAATACTGATAATCGCGCACAGACTCATCTTTGAGAACTGGTGCGTCCATGTCAAACGCGGGGTCAGATATACGCTTGAACATCTTTATTATTATCGTCTTCGTCTAACACGAAGACCACTTCGGGAAGTGAGACCACTTCCTGCTATCAGACTAGCGGTTATATTTTTTTCTTTTTCCGATATTGGCACATCAGCCAACTCCGCTAGTTTTTGATTAGCGGCTTGATTTATTTTTTTACTTACACTTGCGGGCATTGCTTCAGTGCTGGCCAATTTCACAGGTTGAGGTCGGGTCGCTTGTGGTTTGCGTATTAATCTTGATAGTCTATCTTTGATTGCTGAGAATGCTTTGCTAGCAATATTACCAACAGCGCTTATATCTTTTTCACGAACAACATCAATAGCTTTCATTCCTAGTTGCTTTGCAATCGGTATTACTTTTGGGGCTATTCTTCTAAACAAACCCTGAACAACATCACCTAGTCCATCTCCGTAGGTCGTTTTGTATACTGGTAATCGAGAGTTTATTACCCTGACCATGGTAGGTCCACGAGTATTGTGTATGATCATCTTATTATTAAGTGACTTTATCACTAATTACATACTTAGTCACTATGATAATCATCGGCGATTTCATTAATGAGGGACCGATATACATTAATATCCATGATACCGCCTGTAAATAATCGTTTGCAAATATCAGCTGCTTCATTAATGATTTCTGATGAATTATTACCAGCTCGTTTTCCTCCAATGAGAATTTCTAGTCGATCAACATCAGCAAGAACGTTATTGGGACAAGTAATAAGACCACTTCCTAAACCACTTCCAGTTGCGCCAGGATCCTGGTCTTCTTCCTCTGTTGTTCTAACTGGTTGTCGTTGTCGTGGTGATTGAATTCGTTTTATCATTTCTTGAAATTGTTGTTCTCGTTGTTGTGATGATGGTAGTGGTGATAGTAATTGTGATTGTGGAAATTGTTCTCCAAATGTTTTTGCTGGTTTCTGTAATTGTTTTCTTTCTTCCATATATCTACATACAGCCTCATCAAATCTGTTAAAACTTTTAATATCTTCATCATATCTAATTTCTGGAACACCAGTATAGATGCAAAATATATCTCTAATCCAATTGTCAGGTTTCAGAGATTTAACGTGTTCTGGTTTTACATATTTTTGTCTTTCATAATATCCAAACCCGGCAATATCAAATAATTGGTTTGGATCCCTGATAGCAGCGATACCTTCAGGTGTAAATTTATCCATTATCTTAGTTCTGGTTTTTGGTGGTTGAGGAAGTTGAACGGGTGGTGGTTGAGGAAGTTGAACTGGTGGTGGTTGAGCAGCTTGAATAAGGCCAGCAATATCAACAGGCAATGTTGCAAGAGCTTTTTGTGTTGCTTCGGTTGCTGTAATAATTTTCTTCGTTGGTTCGACAATCGGTTTAAATAATTGTTCTGCACCTTCTGCAAATTCCTTCTTCTACTCCTGACGCGATTGTAGTTGTTGCTTAACAGAATCACGAACAGGTAGATATTTTTTAATTGCCTCTAGTCGCTCTCGAGCTAATTTAGCTGAGTGTGGTTCTCCAATACTCATTATTGATAATATCTATAATGGCTGTTTAATTTATAGCAGCAGAGAGGGTGAACGACAAAAATTGAGTGACCAGCACGTGAAAAAATCGGAAAAAATCTGGTCAATTAGAGAAGTTTTCATTATTAATGCAAAAACTTCTTTTTTCAGCCTTCGTAGGAACCCTTAGTTTCCAAAAAATAAGGTCTCTGCAAAGTTGTAGGGTTCACCCTCTTTGCTGCTAAACATGCGAGTGATCTAAGTGTGGAAGGGGTACAGTCTGCCGTAATTTCGTGTCCCGTGTGTAGATGTCCTATCCTAGCTCCCGCGACAAAACAGGGCTGGGATGGCTGGACCTCCCAACTGCCAGACAATCCGCTCGTTCTCTCACTTAATGCATCAAATCGGGCTAGCAATGATAGTCCTGTGCATTGCGAGCCATGTGTAACGCTTGGAGAACAGCATATTTCTGTGGCATTCTGTGTCACATGTTCCGAGTATCTATGTTAGACCTGTTACAACTATCACAAACGTTTTAAGGTGAGCAGGGATCATCAGATCACAGTTCACTCAGTACAGGAGTACCAAAGTTCGAATTCAACGCAAGAATCTATATACATATGTCAAACACATAACGAAAAATTTACTTGTTTCTGTTCAGAACACAGGGAGCTTTGCTGTATGAAATGTGCGCTCAGTAATCACAGAAAGTGTAAACAATTGTTGTCTGCAGAAGATCGCGTAAACGATGTGACAGACAGTCAAGATTTCAAGCAGGCGCTGGAAAACTTGGATATTCTCAGGAAGATGTTTCTAGTATTGACTGATAATAGGACAAAAACTCTAGAAACCATTCAGCAGCAAAAGTCAGATCTTATTAAGTCAATTGAAGACTGTTCTAGTTTTATTAAAGAGCAAGTGGACCAATTTGAGACTAATACAATACAAGAACTAGAGCATATATGCAAAGAAGGAACGCTTATAATCTCTGATCAAGTTGTGGAATGTAAAAGTGTTATTGCAGCCATTGAAACATCTCAGAGACTGATAATCGAATCCGGGAAATCCGATGACGGAAGCAAAATATTTGTGACACTAACCAAAGTATCACAACAACTTTGGAAGTACTTACAAAAGTATGACGGGATTGAACATAGATCAAAAGAGATTAAAATTGTATTTAAGCGTGACAAAAAGTTGGAAAAAATTATCCAAAATCTGGGCACATTAGGTCAGGTATCAAGTGAAACTTTAGAATTCCAAAACTTTCACCTTCCTTTCCATTTAAAGGAACCTGTATGATACCATCAAGTGTTCAACTGAAATCCACAGTTTATTTCAATGCTAAAATCAATGGTGATGAACATCTGTGTGACATTACTTCGGCTGTTTCTCTTCCTGATAAAAGAATTGTGTTGTATGATGTCGGAAATAGCAAGATTAAGCTTTTTGACAAACGTTTTCATTTCGTATCTCATTTAGGATTATATAGTTCAAGCGGACTCGTGTGTATTGTTGACGAAAGGACTGTGGCCATTTCTGCTTTTCGGGAAGTGCGTTTAGTGTCAGTGACCGACAGTCTGAAGCAGGTAAGAAGCATTGCGGTAAAGAATAGTTGCTATGGACTAGCTTCATATAAACAAAACCTAATGGTATGTGTCAGAGGAGACTCAATGCTAATATATGATGCTTCATATGAAGTCTGCAAAAGAATTCCATCATTCAACAGTAATGTCACAAAGACTATTTCTGTCAGCCGAGATGGACAAAAGATTCATTATATAGCTCAAGATAAAATTGTTTCAATGGATATGAATGGTGAAAAGTTTGAAACAATTGAAAGTAATGAACTGAAAGACGTGATAGCAGTCGCTGCAGATAAGAATGGAATCATTTACGGCTGTGGTAAAATGTCAAATAATGTTGTCCTGTTCACTCCAGAAGGAAGACAACTCTGTGTGTTATTGTCAAGTGAACATGGACTAAAGAACCATGTAGGGATATGTTTAAATGACAGGAACAATAAACTGTTTGTGTTTCAAAGTAAGTCGTCGGAGATTAAGGTTTGTACACTAGCTTGATTATCCATTTTATTA
This sequence comes from Megalonaias nervosa, assembly GCA_016617855.1. NCBI lineage: Eukaryota > Metazoa > Mollusca > Bivalvia > Unionida > Unionidae > Megalonaias > Megalonaias nervosa. The sequence continues at coordinate 4,045 of JAECUM010018800.1, forward strand.
AAACGTTTCCGTCAGTCTAAATATTTATCATCATCCCAGCAAACGAGAAAGGATATTTCACTTTCATTATGACTGTAAAATATTTTACAGTAGACGCAACATTGGTCAAGAATATATAAACATTTTGTAGTTCTTGTTATTAATAATGGCGGCATGAACTTTATGTGCATCAATATATGTAATGATTATATCGATCTGACAAAGGTGAACTCGGATGCTTATTTGTTCTATTCTTTTATAATACGCAGTAGGTATTAATAATCACGAAATTGGCTCCGATACATTACATTTATCAACAAGTGTGTATACTTTGAAAATTAAGTTTACCAAATGGAATCAAACTTGCTAATGTGTATATCCACCCACTATAATGTATATCTATCTTCAATCCATATAAGTTTAATATATGTATTATGTATGTACGGTGGTGTTTCTAGACACAACAAAAGAAGTAAATTATGTAGTGTTGAGGCAGTCGGAGTAAAGTTGTTGCCCAAGGACGCACCACTGTAACCAAGCCAAGCTGATCCAACGGTAGGATTCGAACTTGGAAATTTCGATCACGAGTCCGACATGCTAGCCACTGAGACACTGCGACTATTGCCTGGATTAATCGACTCTTCCTGTATATGGCCGTATTCGGCCTATTCTGCAGATCCGAACCCGTATGTATGTATGTATGTATGTATGTATGTATGTATGTATGTATGTATGCGTGTGTGTGTGTATGTATGTATGTATATAGGTATGTATTACTCTTATGAACACTAGTACATTTCTTCGTCTGTGGGATACAGTGTTCATTGATAGCCTATGTGTTTACGTTTTCTTTGTATTAAGCTCGTATTTATAAAATATTAAAATAATTATGTTTTCATCAGTGTGCTTTTAACTGAATATCCATCGCTACCGATCCAGCTATCTTCTGCCTGCTTATCTATCAGTCTATACGTTTGAAGTTCTGGATGATTTTGACAACCCTATTTGTTCCACAAAATCCGTTTGAAAGGTGGACAGAGCAAGGAGTTATTTGAGGTGATAACACACACACATAATGTGTCAAGCATGATAAATGGTACTAGTTACAGTATTAAGATAAGTGTAGAAAGAAAATTTTAGATTTCGTCAGCATTGTAGAAATGTGATATTCATGATTTTAATAATGATAATAATAATAATAATAATAATAATAATAATAATGATAATAATTGTCCTCCTCCTCATCGCCATTGCCCTGCTAACAGAAGCAAAAACAATGACAAGTATGGTGTCTGTACTAGAGGTGATAATGCTATTACTCTAAGGTGTCTACTTTTTCATGTTTGACTAACCCAAAACAATTAAAATTATTTAAAGGCCTCTAATATTTGGTACAGATATTATATGTTGCTGATATTTTGCAATTTTTAATACCTAGTCAAATCATTTTTTCTATCTCTCAATAGAGATGCATCTATTATATTTTCCATCTATACATACTCGTGTTCTTGAATTTTCAATCTTTAATATTAAATTTACTCAATGTATAAACATTCAACTCATATATTTGTATTCATTGTCCTGTCATTAATAGAGGTTCAAGTTACAACAGTGATAATACCTTGTTGTTGTTGTTGCTGTTATTATATGGTTTAACGCCATTTTTCAGCACAAGATAGGCTATAAATGGCGGCCAGTATAAATGGTCGAGGAAGAACACTGGAAAACCCCAGAAAGAACCACCGACTCACTAGAAGCTACTGGCAAGCTTTCTCGAGTACCCACATTGGCCGAGCCCGAGCCCGAGACTCGAACCCACACAGACAGAGGTGAGATGGCAGTGATCCGTAATTGTGAGCGCTTTAGACCACTGAGCCACTCGGGGCCACGATAATATCTTGTAATATATACCTGTTATTAAGTGATACCAGTCGAATACGCAGCGATTATTACTATTAGAATACAACTAAATTCCATAGAAAAACAATTATTAAAAGTGTAGAATAACTGACATGTTAAGCTGGACAAAAAATTATTCCATGCGGAAACAGGTAACTAACATCACTATAGTCCACAATGGCTTATAATCATGCTCCATGTTTGTGTCGCTAAGCGATGTCAAAATGCATTTGTGCGTAAAGCATGACAAATCGCAGTCGTTGGCAACTTAAATATGAAGGGACACATCGATAGCAGAAGATACGACTAAAAAGTACGTTTTCTATGGAAATGCGTTCAATCAGCCTAGAGTAAAATTAGTGTTCAGGAGCTATGAACCGTCTTGCCATACAATTCTATAATGTTTGTAAACAAAATAAACATGAAAACAAACGAAACTTAAGGACTCTGACCCGAGCGGGAGACTAGGTGGCCAATTTTGGTTGCAAATCTCATTTCGTCATTTCATGCCTAGTGCGTGTATATGTTGTTATATAAAGTTGTTATCTCACAAGCTGACAAATCATGTCCTAGAAGCCAAGTTCACGGTATGCGGAGGGTTGGGATTGACCATAGAGCCAATTTCATTTGCATGTATCAGTTTGTCTTTTCATGCTCATCAGGTCGATAATCATTCACATCGATTATCACACTAATTAGTGTCATAATTTTGGGAATTATTTTGAATTTATATCAAACAGCTCCACCACACCCACGACATGGACTACCACAGGGCCGTTTCAAAATTTAAACTTGTGCACATCTGCAGAGCATTTCCGTTCCAGTTCCAAGGGTTTAAGTCTCTATTTGGAACAATGTATGAGAAGCTGCTGAACATCGCCCACGTGCGAACGTGTGCACGTTCGGCCGTGCAATATAGTATCTTTCCCGCCTTTATAATTTAAAGCGCAGAGGTAAAATTCCAGGGACGTAACCGTGCAATACGTTCGATAGATATGCAAAGCCTATAATAATTCGAATAACTGCTTAGAAGGTTGATGGCAAAAAATAAATTAGAAAAGGACCCTATATTTTCTCCTGCTGTAAATCTGTCAGGGCCCTTGGTGGCAGTGTTATCTACGGTGGTCACACATCTCACCTCTTTCCGCACTAGTACCAGTCTCGGTTTGACCAACGTGGGTATGTGAAAAAGACTGACATTAGCTTCCAGTGGATTGTTGACTCCTCCCGGAACCATTCTTTTTTTCCAATCCCAATGCCTAGCTTCTTTGAACGAATATTTACCGTATTACATTCCAAAGTCGCCTGCCTATTAAAACCCGCCATTGTTTATAAATCTAAGTATGTTTCGTTATTTTGGAAATAATCACACTTCCTACTCTCTAACCCTATGCGGGCTTGAACGTAGAAAAGCAGGTCCAAATGGGCCATTCCCGCATATTGTACGAGATGAATAATGGAGGCAGGAGTCGCTGTCGCTCAGTGGTTGGCGTGCTGGATTTGTGATGGAAAGAGACAGATTCGAATCTTTCCGTTAGGTCTTCCACGGTTAGTTACGATCTGGTGTCATCGGGCAAGTAAATTTAATCCAACTGCATCAACAGTAAGAAGAAAAAACTACTTGCGTTGCAGAGTCGTGGCTCATCTAACCAAACCGAACTGGGTTTTATCATCAATGCACTCCTGTTATTAATTGACAATTTCATTTTTTTATTTCTTTTGTTGTATAACCCCATCTTTATTGCTGCATTGTAAATGATACACAGTATTAAGCCCAGCAAAATAAAGACCGCCATTAACTGACATAAAAAAAACAGAAGCTCAGGTATCAATAGGTTTTCAACTCCGGGTATTGCAAATAACATAATAAAGGCGAGATTCATTCCTCGATATCAAATGTGAAGACTCACTTACGTAATATCACCCTTTAATTTATTCTAATAGCAGTATGTATAATGAATGTGTTCTGTGAAATATAGATCTACTTAATTATGCATCGCAGTTACTGCCCATGAATTATTATATTTATATTATTATTATTATTATTATTATTATTATTATTATTATTAATGTAATAGATGCTGTTTGTCATGAAATATTTATATTGTGTGCTTGAACTTTGTCCCTCGATTGAAGGTAGGATAGTTATGGCCTACCTGACATTTATCAGTTTTTGTTAAAGCTCTTTACTGACATTTGAGTTGAAGGTCTACCCTTATTTACAAGCTTGGAACGTTCTGAAAACGAACTTTTGACCCACATCCTGGTCTTTTTGTTTTGTTTTAAGTTTTTATATAAATCTGAGGTAAACAAAATTATTTCTGATCAATAATTTTCAGTTGTGTTCAGATCTAATTTAAGAGGAGTCATTTATTAAAAAAAATATTTTTTGGAATTTCAAAGTGGTCATATACATTTTGGACAGAAACATTACTTTGGGATTGTTGTGATTTCATTGAAAGACATTCTGGATTATATCTTTGTGGTACATCAAATCTGTTGGTACATCCACCTATTCAAGATTATTGGTACATCAGCCCATTTAAGACTACTGTTACATCAGCACATTCAATATTGGAATTCATTCGGAACAATCTGTGCTTTTGGACCTGTGATAGAACTTAGGACTATTTGGGATTAAATTCACAATATTGTAAGTTCTTCTAAAATGTTCACTTTGTAAGAGGAATAAATTTATTTCTTGACTTTAATAAACTTGTTGGCTTCGCTCCTTTATGTTACTTGGTTTAACACCAAGATTTGCAATACTGTTGCTATTGTTGATTTGCTATAATTAACCTCTCCTCTGCACACATAATTTGTTGTCTCTCTCTCCAGAAATCTTCGGACCTAAATAAAATCAGTACCTTAACTTGGGAGGTATTATCCACTAACATTAATATTTTATATAGAATTGGTTATGCTGACTCGAAAATCACCAGTCAAGGCAGCCTAATGTGTCCAGGGTTATGAAAAAAGGAAAAAATATAGAATACATGATTATCTTAAGGGATTCTAAAGTTGTATAACATATTACTATCTGCCATCCAGTATGGTCGCGATTACTAAAATTAAACTAATATATATATATATATATATATATATATATATATATATATATATATATATATATATATATATATATATATATATATATATATATATATACGACTTCTAATAAAAGACTCAAACAGAATCTTAAAAAATGTAACTTAAGTCATCTTGATATGAGTATCTTTCAATATTTTTGACAAATGATTGCGATATGCTATATACTAACAATACATCAAACTGTAAAACATCTTTCATTTCTCAATCAGCAAAGAATTTCCAGAAATTATCACACAAAGCCTTTTATTCCTATCTTGTAGCTGGCTATGATCCTCTTATCTGAAATCTAGGCCCCACTACAGCCTCTTGCCTTTTTATTTTTCAATTTCATTTTATATTTGTTCGGTTCAAAGTTCTCGCTCCTTGCAAATTGCACTGTTATAGAAATATTATTGGGATCCAACATTCTGAATTTGGAAGAAAAGTATCTGAAAACAGCTTGAACAGACCTCCTGCTTGACATTTGAATTGTGTCGTTTCATTTGCAAAAATGGAAACACCGCGTATCTCGTCGTATCGAACGCCCCTGTGCCGACTTAGATTTTCATACTGTCCCTTATTTCTTGGTTAATTTACTTTACTTCTTTTATGGCAGAATTCCGTTAGCCCATCAAGCTGGGCTTGCTATTTTCTGATTAAAGATGGCGCTTTTTTGATATTATCTGTACTCTTACATGAGAATTTCACATGTTTCCTCAGTACAGCTTTTTAAAGCTTAATTGTTTCATTTCTTTTAGATTTTGATATATAATTCATGTGTCGAGAAATTGATCCTATAAGAATAATGACCATATACGCTTTAATGTGTGAAAATGTTTGTTGGAACATTCGGAAAGATAGTAATCGCTGGGATTCAGACTTTTTTATATGCTTCGGCATGGGATTGTACATAGCAAAACTTGTGTTCTCTCTATAATGTACACTGTGCTTGATATGGTATAGCACATTGACGGTATTGACCGAAATGTTATGTTAATAGTGTCCGAATAACATTAAAGGGATGTATCTTGATATTCATTAGATTTTCAGAAATAAATGACTTAGAATGTACTTCAGATTATAATTTTAAGGCTAATGACTTTTAGACCTATTATATTATCCAGCTGAACTAGTATTTACTCTAATGTATTTCTGCATATTCTAGGTTATCACGAATATTATGCGAATACTGCGAGACTGTTTAATATATTATGCGAATACTGAGAGACTTATTTGTAACTTTTAAATCAACGAACTATGCATTTTTTAGCAAAAAAATCACAACGATCTTTGCATAGCAACAATGCGAATAATTGTGACTTATTTATCATATATTTATACTCATTTTCCTATGTATTGTATTACAAGATCAAAGATATGTTGAAAACTGGTTAGGATATACACTTTTTGATTTGATGTTTGGGCGTAAGTCATACTGTTTTGGACAAATCATTTCGGTTTATCTTGTGCGAAATTAAAATTGCCAAAGCTTCTATCCTTACAGGTCCATTTTTAAATTAAACACATCGTTAAATCTTCCAATCGTTGCAAGCCAGGGGCGCTAATCCACTACGTGCCATTATAACGGAGCGTAGTGGATTTATTGCCCGTGGCTTGCAAAACGGGAATTTTCTATACCAGAAATACCCATATTTGCTTCTGTTATGCAATGTATTTATCTGTATCGAGTGAGTAATGGATATATTTCAATGAATAGGTGCAAACCTCAGTGTTTTAACGACTGGCGAAGCCACGAGTAAAATTATTTCAGTTTATCACCTACGAGTTGAAATATATCCGTTGTTCATGCGGAATAAATACATTTTCATTGACTGTTCAGACGCATTAGCTAGTTATATTAATATGTCTAACAGACCAAAGTAGGAGATATCTTACGGTATCCTGCGCGATAATTTCACCTGTTTGTCATTACCGATGTTTCTTTTGTGTATTCCCACGGAAATATCGGCAGTAACACAGTTCTCTTTCCTTCTTCACTTTAAAAGAGCACATACACAATATAATTGGAGAAGAAACAAAATCAAGCATATTGTGAGATTTAAACCAGATCCTCGTGCGCGACAGGAGACCATACTTAACACTAGACGATGCAAGTAACAAAATGGCTGATAAAACTTCTTGCTCATAATGGTATCAATATGTACTGAGCACAATGCCAAAATATTTCCGTAATTCACTCCAGTGAATTGTAAAAATTATTTCCATTGGAAAATCCATTAGTTCACGGGATAGCATCAAATATTTCTTTATCCCATAGATGGTAGAGTTTTCCTATAGTATGTGCTGTTTCATATTTTTTATATGGCATCGTGTTACCTATCATTTTATGTGATTCTGATTGGTCCAAATAAGCCTATGACATTATTTTACAGTATTATCTTTACTCATTGGCAGCGATTGTGTGAAACCTTTTGTAACCCCGTCCTCTGGAATCTTTTGTTTTCACACAGAACATTTTGGCTGCCATTTTTCGACTCGAGTCACGAAAGGGAATTTGGGAACATTGGTCTCGTCTGAATATAGCCAATTTACCCCACTGGGGCTCGTTATGTAATGTATGACATATCATAATAAGAAACATGGCGTAAAACCTCAAGACAAGAACTACAAGACAAACTAAGTGTATTGCTCAGTTGATAGCGGTGTGGGGGTTGGGATGGGAGTGGGGTTAGGGGTGGGGTGGGTCGGTATAACTGTAACATGGAATCCACCTTATATAAATGCGTGGTTTAAATGTTAACTTATCGAAGTAAATAAAATCACCCACCTCTGTTCACAGACGAATGTGGACATGAACCTGTCTCCCGACTGACAGAACACAGCATATTTACGCGGTAAATATGTGATGCAGTTCCGACTGAAAATAAAATTTGTTTATGTCTTTTGTAGTCTACTGTTCCAAAATTAAGTAATGCAAATATCCAGTCACAAATAATTTACAGTAATTATGGGAATTGCTGCATCCTATAATCCTCCTTTCATATGAATATTGCAACAATGTAATGTTTACTCCCGGTATACCTTTAAACGTTAATACTTGTTCAACTTTGTTTGGGACTATTTTTACGCACAACAAATGAAAGGTGCATTGTCACTGTCAGAGTGAACGAAATATTCGTTCATCTTTCTCACTGAATAAATTCCACTGAAATAAAAACTATATGATAAAAGAATATGGAATGGGTAAATGATTTAATATTAAATTGATGACACTCGTTGAATAATGTCTAGCTTTTTCTCGCCTAGGCTTGCAGAAGCTGGACATTATTCGACTCGTTTCATAAGTTCAATATTAAATCATTACCCTGGCACATGTATTATCTGCCCCTGATATGTATATAGATGTGACGCAGAACACAGAACTCATTGAAATAGAGATCATAGTGTAGGGATTCTGGAATGATTTATCAAATAAACAGTGATCATGCGGAAATAAAAGAAACTGAAAGTACTAAAATTACAGTTATGGTGAATATGGTTATTGATAGATCAAGAAATAAAAAATGATAGCAAGTATTTGATAGAATTGAGAAAAATACAGTGCGTATCAAAACCTAGGACCGAATTGTCCAACACTTTTTATTTAATATTGTTACATCCTAGTGGCTTAAACTATGTAACAAGACAAGGTAAAACCAAACAAGCGTTCAATTTTCTAAAAACATAATTTATTTCCCTAAAATATAAAATCCAAGAAAGTGAAACAATTAAAATAACTTACATTATGGTATGAATTCCCATAATATTTCCTAAATGTACTATCAGTTTCACAGTAATCCGGAAACGATCCTAAGGTATTCTGAATGAAGGTTCTAGTGTGCATATGTGCTATCACGAATGAAGAAACAATGTTCTATTATCCAAAAGATTTACATCAAGTCAAATCCAATAAAAGTGAATGTTACAAATGTCCTTGCATTTTTAACGTTCATAATAAGTGGTTTCTGCGCAGCAATTTCAACGTTCACAGTATAAACAAATCCAAATTCGTCTCATCACTCACAAGACTGAAATATAACCGAAGAATGAAACACTGCATAATTAATTCCTTTATATAGCCACTAGATACGCATCATATCAATAATTCCGAATCACTGGAAAATATTCCAGATATTTAAACTATTATGTACTGTGAGATATCTTTAACAGTCATTATCTGACTTTTATCATTGAGCCAATCAGCAAGTACGGCATGCATGACATCTCTAGAGTACAGATGTTCTCATAGGATAAAGTATGGTGACATGACCTCCATTCAATATTTCGTGGCGTATTTTGACCGACTTAGTTGTTGACGAGAACTTGGCAGTAACATTGATTTATGAATCGAGAAAGTATATACATATACTCTTCTTATAGTACAAACGTCCATGGAATTAAAAAATTCAAAAAGTATGTCATTAACTCAATGACTCAAATAAAACTATATTATAAAATAATATCTGCAATAGATATCCGTAACAATATAAAAATTACATATTTAAAAAAATAAATAAATTACCTCACTTTTTCTCTTTCACAAGTGTCTTAAAAATAGACTTCATTTCCTTGAAATTGTGCATGAGTAGGAGGAAACCGATCCTTTTAAATTAACTCCTTATTTCCCTAATAAAATATTCAGCCAATTTCTAATTGTTGGCTTTATTTTTCCATAATAAAACTATACATTAAAAGGTTTGATTAAGATAAGTGATCGCAGTTAAAATTTCGTAACCATATAAAAGGGAAAGATATTTTCTTTAAAATGAATCATTCTTCTTCTTTTTCTTGTTCTTGTTCTTCTTCTTGTTCTTCTTGTTCTTGTTCTTGTTCTTGTTCTTCTTATCGATGATTGCCTAAATTAGATATAGAAGGATGTGTGATGATTTGTTCGAATACAGTATGCTTCGAGCAAAAAAAAACAAAACAAAAAAAAAAAAAAAAAATAGATCACGCAGCAGGGCCAACCTAATAAGTTCTTCATGTTATTTCCCGGTTAAAATTTCACAAATATAATTAGCTCAAAAATAATATTAGTTCAAAATTCTCGATTTGTATATCTAACTATTACTAAATGGATCAAAGCGTTTCATGAGAAGCAAACCTTTAGATAATGTCTAAGAGATGAGAATTGTTGCCCGCTCAATATATGTAATAGGAGAGAGAGAGAGAGAGAGAGAGAGAGAGAGAGAGAATAATATTAATTTTATTGGAATTGTATCTGAATCCCCACTTTATAGAGTACTGAATACTTATCTTCAATAATCAACTATTCCTCTTCTGAAAGACTCAGAAGAAGCATATCATATGTTACAGCTGACCGAACAAGTACACGGATTGTCGAAGAATATAAAACCAAAGTTTTAAGTTGTTAAAATATCTAGCAGTTCGTTGATAAAGACAATGTAAAGCCAAGGGGATAATATTCCACCTTGCCGTTACCGTTTAACACCGGATATCGGTTAGAAATTCTTCCTGAATTGAAAACTCTGCTGTACATATTTGTATATCGATTGAAAATCTCATTGCACAGTCTGTGGTTGATACCGATCTGCAACAAGTTAGATAATAATCAAGGAAAGCTGCGAACAATTTGCTTTGGTTTTCATTAGCATAGCTAGTTAGTTTGTTAACCATAAATGATGTCCTATTGCAACCTAAACCATTCTAAAAGCCCCCTTGTAGCGAGTTAATTGAGAACTAAGTATTTTTAAAATTAGTCTGTATCCGACGTAATACTTTGTTTTAAAAACAAAACATTTTACCAATACTGGGAGAAGCGTTGTTGCTCTGTAATTATTCTGATCTCGTTTATTCTTACTTCCTCCCTTGAAAATAGCAATTATAAAACCTTCTTTAAATTTGTCCGAGATGTGCCCAAATCCCAACACAGAGTTATAGAGAGTAATCAAGACTAACCTAATAGCAGTGACCATACTGAAGGTATTCATAATTTGTTTTATCATACCGGTTGCCCTTTGTAGACTGAACATCTGAAAGCACCGATGTAAGTTCTTCAAGCGTGATAAGATGAAACTCCCCACCTGCAGTGTTTTTTCTTCATAAATGAAAACATTCACTAAAATTTTGATGAACCATCTTATATCAGTTGTCTAAATTTGGTGCGGCATACAAATTCTCTAAATATGATGCCCACTGAATAATAATATCACGATAGATACTATAAATAAGTATCATTTCAAGAGTTGTTTACTTCACTGTCGGCCTGAATTGAACATTTTCCAAAATATATCTTGATCATCCTCTGCGCACTTATCGATGTTTTCATGTTCTTGCTTTTGATAGTCTGAAACACATTTTCGGTGATGTCTACGAAAAGCTGACTTGGCAGCTTTATAAGCAATGAAACATTTATCGTTTAGATTTTCCTTGCTTTATCCACTCTCGCCTTCTTTGATCATGGTTTTGTGCAGTATCTTTAGCACATGATTCCAGAAAGGCTTCAAAACTATTTGAATTTTGAAATATGAAGGGACTTTTTGCTTACAGCAGATATAGTATTAACAATTGTTCTACGCAGTGAGTCTACTTGTTCCACGTTATTCGGGATAAAAAGACTTGATAGGTTTTAAGATACAATTTAATGCCTCCACTCATAGAATAAATATTAAGTCTATTGATACAAGTATAGGTCTGTGATTCGAGAAACTTAAAGCATTATCATCAGTAATGATAGCTTTTTTGACATTATCTACATTTGACTCGTCAATTACGCTATAATCAATTAAAGACATACTCATACCAGAATACGAAACATATGAACATCGTCAAAAGTCAACATTGCACAAGGAAATTAGATTGTTACGATTGAAAAGGAACGCAGCAAATTATTTATTGTGTCTGTTAAAGGAATACTGGGATTAGAGTTAAAGTCACCCATAGGAAACAGGGAACCATACTCCGCATACATATTGTAAAGTCCATGCAGAGTATAATTCAACAGAGTGCCCGTGACATGGTAAATAAATATGAACGAACATACAAACGTATTATATTCTAGTTTTAATTTAATACAGACAATGCGGTCATCATCAATGTCTAAACGAGCGAAGTCATTATTATGCTTGTTATGCCAAATAATAGCCACACCCCTTTTCCCACGAATCTTTGGCAACGGCCATACCGTGTACTGGTCAATAGTGACAGTACATCTATAATTGACATCAATACAGTCTAAGAACCGGAGTTGTTTTTGAAACAGTCAGTGTTCACTAATGGCTGTCAGGAAAAAAAAAGGAATTGCTTGCTTGTCCTTTTTAATGGAATTTGACTATAGTAACAATACTACATTGTTAATTCCCAAACCCATGAAGTAGCATTACTCTATATCCAGGCACTGATTTTATGATCTCGAAAACCTGATTTAGTAACAGTATTACAACTGATGTAGTAACAATACTACATAGCTATCCCCCAAAACCCATGTAGTAACATTACCCTATGTCCAGGCACTAATTTTGTGATCTCCAAAACCTGATGTAGTAACAATACTACAACTGATGTAGTAACAATACTACATAGCTAATCCCCCGAAACCCATATAGTAAGATTACCCTATGCCCAGGCACTGATTTTGTGATCTCCAAAACCTGATGCAGTAACAATACCACAACTGATGTAGTAACAATACTACATATCTCTAATGCTATCCCCTGAACCCATGTAGTAACATTACCCTATGTCCAGGCACTGATTTGTGACCTCCAAAACTTGATATAGTAACAATACTACATAGTCATCACAGCCATCCCCCAAAACCCATGTAGTAACATTATTTCCAAGCACTGATTTTGTGATCTCCAAAAACCTAATGTTGTAACAATACTACATAGCTATCCCCCAAATCATGTAGTAATATTATCCTATTTCCAGGCACTGACTTTGCGATCTCCAAGACCTGATGTACTAACAATACTACAACTGATGTAGTAACAATGCCACATAGCTCTCCTGCTATCCCCAAACCCATGTTGTAACATTACTCTATTTCCATGGTAACAGTCTCACATTCATTTGAAAAGTATCATGTAGTAGATTATTACAGCTATGCCTCACACTGCCTCCAGAATATAAAAGAAAATTCAGTGTTGTCTTTCTTATAGGACATTACCTTTTTATTTAATATTAAATATCATTACTACTTGCAAATCCCTTCTTCATAGTAGTATTACCATTCCAGTGGCCTAAAAGTGGATAGACGATCCACCTCAGATGCGGGAGGTCACGGGTTCAAACCCTGGATGAATCATACCAGAGATTTATAAAAATGGTACTAACAGCTACCTTGCTAGGTGCTTAGCATTAAGAGGTTAGTGTTAAGACTGGTCAGCCTGGTGCCAGGATAATGTGACTGGGTGGGATATCATGTTACATGTCTGCGGCCTGGTGCCCTAGTGCTAGACATCACTATAAACTGCCACACAGACATCATAGCGATATGACTGAAAACTTATTAAAATCTACATTAAAAATGGGAATCACACACACATAGTAATATTGCTCTACTGATTATCAAAGGTGACTACATTCCCAAGTCAACATTGCTGATCTCTATGCTCAATGTAGTAATGATAGAATCCATCATATGACTTTGTGTAGAACAGCAAAATTCTATTTGAGGCTTAGAATTTGAATTCATACGCAAAGAGGTGCTGAGTATTAATGCAGATTTGTAATCCCAAGGATGGAATTTTCAATTTTAAACTAAAGCACAATGATGGATTCCTTTTCTCACATTTCTGTGCTAAAAGGGTAGTCCAGGTCAAAAATGCATCATGTGAGTACTGCTGTAACTTTCAAGCTGCAAAACAACCACTTAAAATTCCCTCGCCTTAACATAGAGCATAAAAGTTAGATTTACACTGAAATTTTCAGTGTAACTTTCAGCGACATTTAAAAACATTTCAGTTTTCAAAGAACAGTACCAGTAGTTAAATTGGCTATAGTAACTGCAATACATAGTGTCAGAACTGTGTACTGAATATAGCTTGTGCAATGATAAAAATATCAACAGATCACAAGATGAAGTCCACTTTTATTGATAAGATTAATAGAGACAGACATATAATAACAACTTTGTTCTCGATTCAACTTTGAGCAAGAATTGATTTAAACTTCAGAAAAATACTGAGAATATACATTTTTTTAAAGAAAGATCAATTACAACAACAGCTTTCTCAACTCAGAATTGGATTATAGATGCTGTTCATGTATCTAGGTCGATCAGTGTGAAACATGTTTGTGGGACTTAAACCACTGCTCAGTTTAATATGCAAATATGTTGCAAATAATGTTTAATTTGATTATTGGGGAAAAGAGTTCAAGTGATGATGCAAACAAGTGTTTGATATTTTGTGTTCACTATGTTCCCAGTAAATTGTCAATATATTAAGAAGTCATGATAAAGGTCAGGTTTGAGGCATGAGCAAGCAGTCTTGCACTGGTTTTCTAAAGCGGAAAATACAACCATACACATATGAATATGAGAATATTACTATATTGCCTAGATGGGGTCAGCTCAGGTGATTATGATGCATGTAATTTAAAATGAGATTACTTTCTTCATGCTGGGATTAGCCTGGCATAGATAAGTTGAGATCAGCCCAGAATACACTCAAATGCTGGGATCAGCCTAGCATAGATTGGAAATCATCATAATCCTGTAGTGTTTCATTCAGATTCTAGCTCATGTGTAACCTCTATATTGAGAAAGCCAAAGTTTTATTTAAGTAGTGAAGTTATATATATATATATATATATGTGTGTGTGTGTGTGTGTGTGTGTGCTTAGTGACTTGGTGGTACATCTGATATTTGTTATCATGAATAAAGTTGAATTGAGACTTAAGTTAGTGTACTCATGTAGTCTTTATTTTTCTCACATGACATGTATGAAACATTTATTTATACATGTCTGTATTTGTTTTTAATAAATTGGGTTTATAAGGCCGATGAAATGAATTAGTAATGTTGTTATATTACTATATAGCAGATACAACTTTGTCAGACTTTATCTGGCTCACAATATTACTAAAATGTAGATCTCCAAACTCAGTTGAACAAGATTACTACATAGCCCAGATTTGTATATAAGACTGTAAATCAAACTCCTTGTAGTAATATTATATTTTAATAGAAGGTATAGATATTTCAATTTACAAATTTATAAACAGCTGTTTAAGCCTCTACTATCACCATGTATAACAATACAAACTTCTACAATTATATCTTGATATTCTGTAGAAAATTACTATAAATCCTTTTATCGACATACGTGATTGTATGCATGAGTGTCAACTGAACAATAGGTAAACAATTCCTTACTGCCTTTTACCTTTATCATGTGTCCATAGAAGTTGTCCATTGACTTTATTACCACAATAATAAAACATGAAATATCATATTAGTACATTTTTTATACATAGAAAAAAGCATGTAGCTTGTATGCGAACTTTTTAAACATGTCACATACTTAATTATATTTAAGATAATTCCTGAATACATGTACACAGCATTTAATATTTGCTGGTACGAACAGTTACTCATGTTAAATATGACTAGTTATTGACTTTATTTTGAAATCACATCTGGATACAAGAAAGATGTCATTTGTACATCAAGTTTGTCATCCTCAAGACCATGATAAGCCTTCTTTGCATGATCAAAGCAGAGAGAGATACCTAAGCATTGTGTCACTCTAAACTGAATAATATACATTGCTGTTGACAGTAACGGTTACCATTGTGAGATCCAATGTTAGTAAAGAAGCAAACTACAGCAAGTTGTTGTTGTTGTTGTTGTTATAGGGTTTGGCACCATTTTTCAGCACAAGATAGGCTGTACATGGCAGCCAGTATAAATGGTGGAGGAAGAACCTGGGAGAACCCTAGGAAGAACCACCGACCCACGAGAAGCTACTGGCAATCTTTCTCACGTACCTACATTTGCTGAACCCAAGACTCGAACCCACGCAGACAGAGGTGAGATGGCAATGATCCATAACGGTGAGCGCTTTAGACCACTCGGCCACTTGGGGCCCCAACTACAGCAAGTATCAAAATACTGTCTTGACAAAATATAAAAAATTCCTATATAGATTATGTCTTGATTTTGTAAATTTTAGTGTTAAAGATTGAAACAGTTTTTAAATATTGCTCAAAACAGCGATCTCTTGCAAGAATCAAACTGTAAAATGAAAGTAAATCATACAAATCTTACGAATCTAATTTGCTTTGTGCCATATGGTTAATAGCCATTTTGCAGAGTTTTGTGTCACATGTCAATGGCCATTTATGCAACAAGTCACAAGACTGTTAGCCTTATTTTAAATAATTTCTCATTTAGTTTCCACTTTCTCTCTGTTACATTTTTTAATAAAGATTGTACCTACTGTAACTGTAATATTGCCCCTCTTAGTAAAGAGGGGTGGTTAATTAGATTTGGCAGTCGTTATCTAGAGGATGACCTTACTCGATTTTATTGCAAGGTGTGAGTGGATAGATAGAACATCAACAGAGAACTGAGCAAGACTATTGAGAAAAAATAATACAATACCAGCCCCCTTTAGACAAACAAAAAAAAAAACAAAAAAAACCAAAAAAAAAAAATAAAAAAAAAAAAATAAAAATAAATAAAAAATTTAATCAATAACAAAAAAAAAAAAAAATAATAGTGTCAGGTTCAATTCAAACAATTTTACGTTAACAGAATTTCAATAGCAGTGTTCTATTTTGGATTCGCTCATCATGGTAATGAGTGGTGAAAAGAGCACAATGTCCACGCCTGATTTGCTTCACCTAGCGTCGCTTTCTGTATTTGTCTCCAGTATCACCCGTCTTCCCACCTTCACGTGTATCCGTTGATCTTCCTTGATCTTTCTATTCTGAACGCTTCCTCTCTTTTTCGGACTTCCATCTTCAGAATGTTCCCGTCTGTTCCTGGGAGCTGTTTCCTTGAATGACAAAATTACCACTAAGCCTCTATTTGTATCACTTTCTATACATATATAAAATTCTCTCACTTTCATTTCTCAGAAAGCATAAACTAGCTATCCAAACACTGCATAAATTCTGACATAATGTGACCTTAACGATTAATGGTCCTTACAAATTTAGACTGTATTTCGAGTAAGGTATGATCGTTATCTCTAGTTACAAACGACCCCTGTAAAATACATCCAATTCTGACCTAATTTGATAGATCATTATTCTCGCTTCACAGCGGCTGACCATAAATTAACACGTGAGCGATGCATCTAACATTCCTGTATCTCTCCAACATAGTCAGTTCCAATCAATAAGATACATGCTCGATTACTATTGCATAAGATTCACTAAATTCTAGCTCACAGCAATCCCTAACCTACAAGATTATTTAAACATTACAAAATCAGATATAAATATGCAATTATCGTTAACTCATGATAATCAGTATCGTCCTAACAAAGGAAATTAATTCATATAACCCTATGAAATCTTACACATCTGAAAATTTGGATCGCATGCAATCAGTCAATTCTATCAATGAACTAGTAACTGTAAAATTAAGAAATGAATTGCATAACCACTCTAGCATATCAACAGATTTCCATGAAATCGAATAAACGATACATAGTATGAATCCTAGTCATATCAAACACATTTGCATAAACAAGACAAATAAAATAGAAAATTACATGAAAATTAAAGTTGCGTACCTTAATCCTGTTCTTTTCAGAATTGTGTGTCCTAACATTAAAGCCTGTCTTTTCTTACAAGACAGCCACCTGGTCCCTTTTACTTGTTTAACGAGGAAAGCACTATTCTCTTTTTTTATTGCCATGTTTCTGGTGTTGTATATTAAGTTATTGTTTTGCACTTTTCCTGTTGGTGCTTCACAAAATGTAAAGGTAGTTTCTTCTGAAAAAAAAAAATGTCCAGATAAAATTGTTTGTTGTTTATATTCTGCCAGTGCTAGCTCTTGATCCCTTTCCTTCCTGCAATGAAACAGAAAATAAATAAAAATTAGTTGGTTACTACTAATATGAAAACCAGCTGCATATCAACTGTGAAGATAATATCAAGTATGTGACTTCTGAGAAACATACACTTTATAGCATATAAGACAGGATAAATGGTCCCTTAAAACACATTTTAGTAATGCATGTCTGGATTCTGTCATATAGAAAAAGTACAAGCGAATAACTTACACATTTATAGTACATACACACATATTCTTAACAGAATAATTTTTGTCGAGATTAAATAATAGCATGTATGTTCAACGGGATTACAAGAGTTGGAAACATATGGGTTTCTGCTTTATATGGCAACCCGATGGAAAATTTAATTGTGTTATCTTTAACACTAATCCACCAGTTTTCCAGGAATTTAAATAAGAGCAATTTCTACAAAGGTTGTGACAATGTAATCTCTCTACCAATATGCAGTATTCATAGCATATGTAAGAGATATTGTTTTTACTTAATTCTCCTCAAATACTTCCAATGTGAATAAAACTGTGGTATGAGTGTTTCACATTACATGTACAGTGAATGTTCTACCAAGATTCGGCTGTTAAAGACCACTCTTGCAACTGTGAGGCTGTCATAATGATCAAATGGAGAATATCATTCAAGTCACAGTACCCAGAATATACTATTACTTGTCTTTTAGACTAAAATAAGACAAATGAGTGGTAGGAGGTCCGCTTTGGCCTCTTATTATGTTACTACTGTCACAATACAGCAAATTCTTATTTAAAATGCTATGCAAGCATATTTATTTTTGTCTATAGGGGATTTATTGATCTTAAGCAAAATTTGCAGCCCAGTTATAGTCAATACATTTCACATACATAATTGATATCGCTAATCAAATATACTGTTTAGAATTAAGTTTAAAAATGCTAAGTAAATATGACTTGGAAAATCTAATATAAAATATTCAACCTTATTTAAAAGAAATGTAATTCACTAATTTATGTTAACCTGTTTGATTTCAATTGTATTTTTGGAAATTACTTTATATAAGGGTTATAAAAAACAACCGAAAACCTAGCTATCGGATTAAAAAAACAAAACTATTAAATCAATTGATTCAAATATCGTAATATGGAAAATATACCTTCACATGTTGTCTGACTGCTGCTGCAGATATCTGTAGTGTCTTTTTTTCTGTCATCAAAACAAAGATGTCTTTGGAAACAAAAACATCGTCTTTTATCTCCCACTTATGTTTGGGCTCCATATTGCCCTACAGTCTCACTTCTCTGAGGATGAAGTTTCAGAAATGACCAGACAACTGATATCAGTTTGCCTTTTGCGAGACCCAGTTACTGGACTCTAGAACATGAAGACTATCATATTTCAGCACTCTCAGTACTGTATCAGTTTGCTGGAATCCAACTGACTATAATTGCCACAAAGACTAATGTGTTGCTATGTGATTCAGCAGTTGTTCCTGTGTAACTGTGCAGGTCACTTGGGTGTAAACTTTTCAGATTTTTTTTTAGAAGAAACAAATCTTCTTATCACAATTAAGCAAAACTATTTGGGAAAGACAAATAAAATAGAAATAAATGTATATGTATTGATATGTAAGTGACCCAATTAGATGTTCAGGCCATTACAACCTCCTTGCATTTATTTTACACATTTGTTAACATTTTGTACTTGAACTTGCTATTTTAAAATTCCAAGCCCAAAAAATTCACAATATTCTATCTACATCATTACTGACTGTATATGTTTATTTTAAATGTGCATGGAAATATGTATGTATGTATGTATGTATGTATGTATGTATGTATGTATCTATGTATGTATGTTAGTATGTATGTATGTATGCATGTATGTCTGTATGCATGTATGTATGTATGTATGTATGTGTGTGTGTGCGTGCGTGCGTGCATGCATGCATGCATGTATGTATGTACTTTCACCCATAAAGGGAGTTGCAGTACCTCAATCGACAGGGAATCATACTCTTAATTTTAATATTCACACTCTGATACTTACTCAAGCCAGAACTGGATCAACTGCTTTGTTGTGTCCTTGGGAAAGGTATTTCACTCACATTTCCTTGGCATGATATAGCCAATAATGTATCAAAAAGTGCTGACAAAACCAACAAAAACAAGAAAAAAAAAATATCATCCATTAAAATCTGGCTTCTAGGGGTTGATAATATAATAGTTACTGAAGAAGACTTTAAGAACAGTTACTTAAAATCACAAGGAAAGCAAAATTTACCTCTGGTTTTTATCAACTCATTATATTACCTACTTTGATATCATAGAAAAGAAAGTTCTTATCATTGCGGCCAGCATTTTATTGTCAAGATCACTTATATCTGAATTTATCTTCTGCTTGATAATTCTTCTTCACAATGGCTTCTACAGACTACCTTTTATTTTCATTTCATTATAATTAATATGATGATGATGATGTTCGTCCTTCGGTCTCGAAGACGACCATGACTTTAGATCTGGGCTGGTCTGTGAGTGCGCAGATGGCTGGTGAGGCCAATCTGCGCTCTGAAGAGTCTAGGGCAATGAGGACAGGGAATTTCCGGGGGCTGGATGGACTGAGGGTTGGCGCTGGCTCTGCTCTTCCGCTGCTTGCGTTTCTGCTTGGCCTCGTTGATTCGGTGCTCTTCAAATGCAGCTGCGCCTGAGTTGATCTGGTGACGCCAGGCAGCGCGGTCTTCGGCAAGCTGCTCCCAGCTGTCTGGGTCAATACTACAGAACTTCATGGAAACTTTGAGCATGTCCTTGAATCGGTTCTTTTGGCCTCCTCGGGAACGCTTGCCTTCAGCGAGATCCCCATAGAACAGTCTCTTTGGGAGGCGCTCATCAGGCATACGGCAGACATGGCCAGCCCAGCGGTGTTGTGACCTTCTGAACATGGCATAGACGCTTGTCATCTCTGCTCTCTGGAGGACTTCTGTGTCAGGAGTCTTGTCCTGCCATTTGATGTGGAGCAGTTTTCTGAGGCAGCGCATGTGGAAGTTCAGCTGTTTTGCATGGCGACTGTACACCGTCCATGTCTCACAGGCGTACAAGAGGGAGGGCAGTACTACTGCGCGGTACACCTTGAGCTTGGTTTGCAGGCTGATTCCTCTTCTGTTCCACACAGTATTGTGAAGTCTGCCGAAGGCTGCAATTGCACGAGCAATCCTGAGAGCGACCTCTTCATCGATGGAGACTGTGCGTGACAAGGTGCTGCCAAGGAAGATGAACTTGTCAGCAACAGCGAGCTTCTGGCCATCGACGGTAATGCTGGGTTCAGTGTAGGGGACTGGGGGTGCAGGCTGGAACATGATTTCGGTCTTCTTCGTACTTATTGTGAGTCCGAAGTCTGTGCAGGGTTTGGAGAACCGATCCATACTTTCTTGCATGTCAGACTGAGTACCAGCATTCAAAGCGCAGTCGTCAGCAAAGAGGAAGTCGCGGATGGTGTCTTCCTGGACTTTGGTCTTAGCCTGCAGTCTTCTCAGGTTGAAGATGTTCCCATCAGTCCTGAACCGGATGTCGATGCCAATGTCACCCTCACGGAAAGCGTTTTCAGCATCGCTGTGAACATCATGCTGAACAGGGTCGGGGCAAGAACGCAGCCCTGCTTGACACCATTTGTCACTGGAAAGGGGAGGGAGAACTCTCCATCATGCTGTACTCTGGCGAGCATGCCATCGTGGAACTGTCTGACCATGGTGATGAACTTCTCAGGACATCCAAACTTTGCCATGATCCTCCACAGACCTTCACGACTCACAGTGTCAAAAGCCTTAGTGAGGTCCACAAAAGTGGTGTAGAGGCTGACGTTCTGCTCTTGGCATTTTTCCTGGAGTTATCTGGCTGTGAAGATCATGTCCAAGGTGCCCCGATCCTGCCTGAAGCCGCAATGACTCTCTGGTAGCAAGCCTTGCTCCAAGTGGACGGTCAGTCGATTTAGCAGAATTCTGGCCAGTATCTTCCCTGCGATGGATAATAGGGAGATGCCACCGTGGTTGTCGCATGCTTGCCGGTTCCCCTTCCGCTTGTAGAGGTGGACAATACAGGCGTCTTTGAACCCCTGCGGAATCTTCTCCTGGTTCCACGCGGACTGGAAGAGGTCAGTAAGCTTCTGCGTCAGTCGGGGACCACCAGCTGCGTAGACTTCCGCTGGGATGGAGTCAGAACCCGGGGCTTTGCCACTGGATAGACTTTTAATTGCCTTCTCTACTTCTGTGAAACTTGGCGAATCCGAGAGGGAAGCGTTGGTTGGGACCTGGGGAAGGCGAGCGATGGCTTCAGCGTTGATGGAGGAAGGATGGTTGAGGACATTGTCGAAGTGTTCTGCCCAGCGCTTGAGAATCTCTTCCTTATCAGTGATCAGCGTGTTCCCATCTGCACTGAGGAGGGGGGGGGGGAGATCCTGATTTAGTGGGACCATAGATTGTCTTGAGCGCCTCGTAGAACCTCTTCATGTCATTGCGGTCTGCATATGACTGGATCTCGTCCGCCTTCTTGCTCAGTCATGTATCCTGCATCTGTCGGAGCTCTCTCTGCACTGTTCTTCTGATATTGGCGAATGCAGCTTTCTTAGATGTGGAGTGCGGGTCATTTAGCAGAGTGATGGCTTCCAGCTTGTTGTCTAGTTCGTCTGCAAGGAACTGCTTCACTGAATCGTTTATCAGCTTGGAGACGTTCAGTCGCTTCAGCGTCTTGCTTCCTTGAGGACGTCTAGGAGGCTGTATCCTGATGTTAAGTTTGGAGATGATCAGCCTGTGGTCAGTCCAGCACTCGGCTCCACACATAGCCTTCGTCACTCTGACGTCCTGCCTGTCTTTCTGTCGCACTATGACGTAGTCGAGCAGATGCCAGTGCTTGGAGCGTGGGTGCATCCATGACGTCTTGTTGCGAAGTGGTAGGCGGAAGACAGAGTTAGTGATGAGCAGTTCGTGCGCTGCACAAGTTTTCAGCAGTAGGAGGCCATTGCTGTTACAGCTGCCAATCCCATTTTTTCCCAGCACTCCTTCCCATGAGGTGTGATCTGCGCCAACCCGGGCGTTAAAGTCACCAAGGATGATGAGTTTATCTGTTCTGGGCACGGCAGCAATAGTGGATCTTAGTTCATCGTAGAACTTGTCCTTGATCTCATCAGGGTTTGTCAGTGTTGGGGCGTAGGCGCTGACTAGTGTGGCATATCGCTTTCTTGGGAGCGGCAGTCGAACGGTCATCAGACGATCGTTGATGCCTTTAGGTGGGCCGACTGTCTTGTTGACCAGGTTGGACTTGATGGCAAACCCATCTCCAGCCTCGCGACGTTCTTCCTCGCTGCGTCCAATCCAAAAGAAGGTGTAGCCTGCATTTACCTCTGACAGTTGACCTTCGTCGGCAAATCGGGTCTCGCTGAGTGCTGCAATCTGGACTTTGTACCTGGCCAGCTCTCTGGCAATCAAAGCAGTCCGTCTTTCAGGCCTTTCAGTCCCGACACGATCCATGAGTGTACGCACGTTCCATGCGCCTAAGGTGAGAGTTGTTACTTTGATCTGTTTCTTTGTTTTCTTACCGCTGGAGTGGGATCCCCGCCAGCCGCGGTAAGCTGGCTAGTTTAAGATGAAGTAGACAATGTTTAGGACACCTTTTCTAGTCCCTTCCTCATGCTGTAGAGGCGAGCAGTGTAGTCCTAAAGATGGCTGCTCGGTCGCTCAGGTGGCTGCCGAACTCTCATGATACTTCGTTCACAGGAAGATTACCCTATGGCCTGAGGCGCCTGCGTGCAGGGTTGTTACTACGGCTGCCAGTGAATCCACACCTGCCGCTTCGCCACTTCCCCGTCGCCGCAGGACTTTCAGGATGATGGAATGGGATAGTGATCTGGTGAAGTCATGACTTGCGCGTGAGAATTGGATTTCAGTGAGGAGGAGTTGCGCACTCGTCGACCTCACTCTCTCGTCCCCGTCTATCTGGGTCCAGTGGCAAGACAGAGTCGAGACGGCTGGAGATGGGGGGATGCAGTGGATGGCCAGCAGTGTCTAAGGTGTCTCACTGTGCCCTAGTCGTGTTCCACGTCGCTTACTGTAACCGCCTTTCTGCCCGTTGACCAGCTGGTGGTCTCCGCGCAGTCCGCCGGGTCCAGTCTTCACATGCTTAGGTAGACAAACCTAGATCACCGAGGGTTTGAGGCCCGTCGGCTACCCTCAACCTGGTTTAGCCGGCCAGTCGAAGCCGTTGCCCGTGGTGTGGCCGCTGCGCATGCTACAGCTACTGGGAGCCACAGGTGAGAGTGACAGGTGGGGACCAAAAGGTGGACTAGCTACCTCATGGGAGTACGACTGCTACCCCACCAGAGGTACTACCCCTCCCTGAACACCCCATACACCACAAACTGACCATCTTCATTCTAAATTCAGAGTGATACTCTATTCAAAAGGAAGTGGTTAACTTTTCAGGCAGGGAAGTTCCAACACTGACCCATGGGAATTAATTAGTGAAGATAGATTTGATGTGCAGTTGTTTTACTTCAGCTCTAAATGCATGTGTTCTAAATCCCATCTTAATTACAGTCAATCAGTGCTATCCCTTATCTGTGTTAGCGAACAGATTTGCTGGTCCTGGTTGTCCAGTGATACATCAATCTCTGTTAATTATCAGAGCACCTGCCTTAGTTACATTGTCTTCAAGTATCAGAGCTTGTAGTTCTGAGTCAGTGATAGTTTAGAGAAGATGGAAATAAAGGTGTAAATATAATCAATAATTTCATGTGAATGGCTCCCCTACACCTGTACAATATTTAACAGAATGGAACCTGCAGTTTAGTAAAAGTACTCAATAAAAAAGGAGAAAAAAACTTCTATTCAAAACCATATTACTTGAACTTTTTTTCAGGCAAGTACATCAACCATAGCCATGTACATGTAGAACTGTGGCTATTCTAAAATGATTATTAGAAGTATTTTAAAGCTGCAAACATTTTGCCCCCACTATTTGTGTACCCCCTCTCTCTCTCTCTCTCTCTCTCTCTATCTCTCTCTCTCTCTCCTACTGATGTATACTAAGCTTCCAGTTTATAACAAAATAGGTAAAAGTAGTACTCAAAAGCTATGATGCTGTAGCTATTTTTTTTTTCAAAACCCTTGTTAACTGTATAACCATTTCTGCAGTCTGCTCTCAGCATACTCACTAATATTTCTTATTAATAAATAATTATATTATATAGTAATTTTGATTGGTTTGGTTTTATAAATCAAAAATCTTTTCCCACAAATAATGCTGATGTCAGAAACCACTGGAAAAAAACCTGGTTTAAGATAGTCTTATCACTTGTGTGCAGAAATCTTTGATCACCTCTCTATCAGAATGGATTTATTGTGTAAATATTATATGAAACTATATAACAAGAAATTAAATCTGATGCCACTGTATAAATGTTTAAATATGTGTTTTACATATGCGATGCATAGAAACTTTTAAACAGAAATCTTCTAATCTAACAATTTACGTTCAGTTAATGTATTATGGTTCATTAGTTAAGGAATTTAATAACCAATGCAACCCTAGTGTGTATTATGCATGCATGCAAATGTCACTCTAATAGTATCTAAAAAAGGATACACATACATGGCCATAAATTTTATTAAAAGTGTACATACATAGCTAACATTTGCTTATGAATAATACAGAATTCATGGAATGTATGCTGAGTGAAGCACTCTGCATACTGAATGCAAATAAAAAAAAAATGAAACAGCAAAATCAGTACCACTGCAACACACTGATAACTTGGTGTTCAAATCTTCATATCTTCTAAGGAAGAATATTTCTTTCATTTTTTAAACAGATTTGTACATCTATATCTTAATGTAGTAATCCTTCTGTTCATCAAGTCATTACAAGTCCAAAGTTCAACAAACTGAGACTGCATTTTGCCCCAAACTTAAAAAGTATAATAATTGTGTACATTTTTGCAAAGACAATCAACCTGGTTTTAATTTAAAACTTTTAAACGTTTTGAAAATCCTCCAAGGACTTTTCAGAAAAAAAAACCCATATTGAATATGTGTGTACTATAAGGAATCACCTGCCAAGATAATACCCAATGTTTGTAATGAGTAATCTCTTGTATATTTGTTTCAGCTATGTATACATACTGGATAGTTTGGGTGCTCTTTTTATATTAGCATTAATTCAGTCTTGTATGTATTAAATGCAACGAGCCAGGTCCGGGACCATGTATCTTTACAAAATTAACTGAGTTTAAAATTTCAAAATAGTTATTTTCTTTTAAACAGGAAAGAGAAAAGTTTTAATTAAAATCTATTAAAATTAAATAGTTAAGATTCCTTCTTCTATTTCATCCTTTAGAACATTCTGCTTAAGCCATGTCCCAGCAAACATCATTACATCAGACTTGTTCGCATTTCCCAGTATCAACTTTCTTTACTTTCAACACATTATTCACTACATCATGCAGAAAAATTGGAGCTAAGTCCTTTTCCCTATGACACACAGAGACAGATGAACCAGGCTGGCATAAGCAGGTATCAAACCCACAAAACTTGGATTAAGAGTCCTACACTCTTCCAACTAAGCTCACTTAGTGTATCAAATCAATTTTACATCATAAACACCGTACATTAAAGTACATAATGTCATAATGATTCCAACATATTTCCCGACTGGGTTTAGGTTAAATCCATAGTTACAAAGTAGGATACTAATAAACCATATATTAAAATGACAACAAAAATATTGCTAGTAAGGAAAAATATATAGCTGGCCCATGTAAAAATAACTTTATGTACATCAAATCATATAACCAAATAAATGGCAGTTAACAGTTGGAATTACATTGTGCTGATCAAATAATATATTTCTAAAGTATATCAAATAATTAATATGTATATAATAAACGAATTGTAGATATTGTCATAAGATGGGGATCTAAATACATGTATAATCCAAGCTAAAACCTTGCATTAGGAAATGTCAGAAGGTTTTGTGTATCAGTGGAAGTTGATTTGCGCAAATGTGCCAAGAATTCCAACAGGACAATTTGGGAAAGGAGGGATATTATTAATGTTGAAAAAAAATACAAATTATATCATGTCAGTGCTTTTTATGCCACCACTGTGACAGCAGAAATGGCCATTTTATTTTGTTCATATCCATCAGAACATTTCTCCGTCCTTATATCTGTGCATCTGTATGCCAATTCCAAATCCATTTTAGCACAACAGCAAAATAAAAATATTCAACTAAGAATCATACAGTTATATGCACTTTATCATGGTTATAAGTAAATAAAGTCTTAGACTACGCGGATATTACAGCAGTC
The DNA here is from genome assembly GCA_016617855.1 of Megalonaias nervosa. NCBI lineage: Eukaryota > Metazoa > Mollusca > Bivalvia > Unionida > Unionidae > Megalonaias > Megalonaias nervosa. The sequence goes on from JAECUM010018800.1 coordinate 31,330, forward strand.
TTTCAACTGCTTATATACTTGAACTTTTGATTGTAAAAATCCTTACCTCTATTAGCAAACCCTCCTGACATTTCCTAACATTTTAACAAAGGTTACCTACTTATTCTTAAATAAATTTAAACTAAAGGCTAGCAGTAAATTGCCTGAAAAAAATTCTCAAGATTATTATTATTATTATTATTATTATTACTTCATCTATGTGCAGCAAATTGCTTCCCAGCAGTAACAACATAGACACTTCTAAGCTATCATGGCAGGCAATGATAATCTGTTCCAATTTATTAAGATAATTAAAACTTAAATCTGTAGGATGGAGCAAATGTATTAGTTTATGATAGATTAAAGATGAAGAGCATAACCATACTGTTACTGGAATTGTCTGCCGGCGGTTCATACAGTCCCTACTGAGTAAGTTGGTAATTTCGAGTCCATAGCATGGGCGCCCGCACATAGGGGCAAGGAGGGTCACTCCCCCCAGCTGATTTCACCTCTAAACATGACTTGGCCTGCATCTGTAAAACTTAATAGCTGACCAATACATGCTTGCCCCCCACGCAAAAATAATTCTGTGGATGCCCCTGGTCCACACTTGCTTAGAAGGTTGGTGATGGTGGTACATGACAGGTACACAGCAGGTGTTTAGCATCCAATGGGGTCTCTATCAATTCTTTAACATCTGATCAATCTATTTAAACATAAGAGAGAGAGAGAGTATGAGAAGAATAAAGTAATCTTTTCTGATTTGAAGATAAAAATACTAGACACCAATATGTTACTGCTTTCCACAAGTTCATATAGTGAACTAACTAGTTATCCACATGTTTAGGAAAAGGATCAGGATTATGTGATTATTCCAATTTCATGTTTGTTTTTATTCGCTTCACCCTCTATACAATAGCATAAATGGCCATTTGCTTATGTCCATCAGGATGTCTTTGGCATTATGTGTGTTTGTATGTATGTCCATCCTGAATTCATTTTCGCATAATGGCAAAAGCTAAAAAAGCTACACTCATATAACTTTGGACATGTTATTATGGTTATAAATAACTACACTGATTACATTTTTCATATATTATGCAATTTTTCAAAAATGTTTTTCACATATGAGTTTAACCTTTTGGACTTGGATTTTTAACATTTGGACTTGGGACCTTTTGGATAAAAACCTTGTTAGCACAATTGGCAAAAGAACTGGATCATTGTTAAATGTTATCACATAAGTTAGTTATTCTTAAATATATCATCTCCTTGTTGGCCTTAAATGTGTATGATAAAAATAGCTAAAATAAAAATTGTTGTTATTATTATTATTATTATTATTTCAATTATTATTCATATTCATATTCATATTCATATTATTATTATTATTATTATTATTATTATTATTTGTTATTATTATTATACACTTCATCACTGTGTAATAAATAAATATTCCAGCAGCAAGTTCATAAACATTTCTAAGCTCTCTTTTTGTTTGTTAGCTTTGATGATATCATATTACACTCTTTTGATTTAGTAACTGTCGAAGCAATTGTATAGTTCATAATTTATGTTATATTCCTAAAGCATAGGAATTATATTAGGAAATGTTAATCCATGGAATGGAGCAAGTGTTTTAGTTATCTAAAGAAAAAATATAAAGAGTGTACACAGAGTTGTTATTCTAAACATCAGACCCCTATTAAAACCAGTTTCAGTGAAGTAATTTGTGTGTAGTAGCATTGTACAGCACCCAAGAACAGTAATATGGTAATTTGTAGAAATAATCAGGTACTGACCAGGTTTCACACTATGCACCTACCCTGCTGAGTTTTAAGATAAAAATTTGATGTTACAAGGCTGGTCCCCCCACCCCTGCAGTAATAAAATATTTAAAAAAATAAATAATGAAAATGATTTTATGATTGACGAAGTTATGGGAGTGAGAGGAGATGTGTGGGGAAACTCTACAAAATAAAAATAAAGAAACTTGACCCTGCCAGGTACCCTGCAAAATTTCTCTACTTGTCCATCCCTAGTAATTTGTTACATGGGAGTAAAGATTTTAGGACATAGCATCAAATTTAGCACTACCTGACACAGACCAGGTGGGTATATGTATGATATGTTGTACACTGTCTGTTCATCTGTTAACTCTGGCTTGTTATTACTACATGTACTTCTCGTCAACTACTTAGACTACTGCATTGAAATTTTACACACACACAATCACTCCATGGTCTAGTTGGTTCCAAAAATAATGATGCTGGGTGGACATCCAATATGGCATCCAGATAGGCCTTTTTGAAATCTTGTTATTGCTACATCTCCTGAATAGATGATCCTATCAGTGTGAAGTTTCCACTAAATGTGTTCTTATGATGTCCAATTGGTCCTAAAGAAAATGGCGCTGATCTGATGTCCAATATGGCTGCCACAGCAGTATCTTAAAACTCTTGCTATTCCTTTTGAATGGAAACACATATTGCCATGGGAGTTTTACCAAATGACTTCCTATAATGTTGAGCTGATTTTAGTTGACTACAGTGGCAATCATGAAAATCCTATCACTTCCCCTTAATGAATGGTCACATCAGCATAGGGTTTGCACAGAAAGACTATGAAGTCTATTTGGTTGTAAAATAAAAATTGTGCCAATCTGACTTTCTATATGGTCAGCACAATGGCTATCTTGAACATCGTGTTATCTCTATTGTATTTTCACCAGAAGGCTTCTTATGATTTCATATTTGTTCCAATTGAAAATGGTGCCAATATGATATCCAGTATGGCCACCATGGCAGCCAACTTGAAAATAGAAAGTCATATCAACATGGAATTTCCATCACAAGACTTCTCATGATGTCTTGTTGGTCCTAAATGATAATGATGCCAATCTGTCTTCCAATATGTCCAACACAGCAGTTAAATTGAAAATCCTGTTATTGCTATAGAATATCAGAGATGGTTTCAACATTCAGCAGTTGCAAATAAGAAATGATCTTATCTTGAATTCCTGACCAAGATTGTCAGCATAAAAGGTGTTATTGCCTTTGAGAGAATTTTGTTCCATTCTATTTACACATTTGTTTACCTTTTGAAAATAATACTTTTTAGAAGGACTGCTCTGGTGGCCTAGTGGTTAGAGTACCTGCCTCAGATGAGGGAGGTCACGGGTTTGAACCCCGGTCGAGTCATATCAAAGAATTATAAAAAATGTTACTAACAGTTGCCTCGCTAGGTGCTTAGCATTAAGAGGTTAGTGTTAGGATTGGTCAGCCTGGTGTCAGGATAATGTGACTGGGTGGGACATCATGCTACATGTCTGCAGCAAGATGCCCCAGTGCTAGACATCACTATTAACTGCCACACTACAGATATTGTATCGATACGACAGAAACATTGTTAAAGCTACATTATTAATCAATATCACACACACACACACACATACTTTTTAGAAAAAAAATATTTTAGCAAGGTTAGTCAAAAAGACTTGTTTGAAAAAATTATTTTAAACTTCTTTCCAAATAATGTATTATTAAATAAATTTGTTGCTTTGCTGGCTTTCAACATGCTGACAAAGAAAGATTAAAAAGAGATTATTATTATTATTATTATTATTATTAGCAGTAGTTGTAGTAATTTAAGTAGTTGACATATTATATCATTTATATGTCTGCAACAAAGTTTTCCAACAACAATAGAGTCCTTTCACCTTGTTTTGCACATGCACTGATGCCACGAGGTTGTGTGTGATTGTATTAGCTTTTGTGAGACAAGCAATTGTGGGAGCAGTCAAGTCGCTAGTACTACACACATCGGTAAACAGGTCAAGTTAAAACTATGGTATAATATATTTTTCAGGTTAAATAAAATAAGTGGGTGCAATCATTGTGCAGTGTATGGGTGTAAACATTGTAGGGATTCAGTCAATAACACTTGTGGGTTTTATCAATTTCTGAGTAAATCTTGAGTCACTGTGGATTTATGCCTCAGGTTGTAATGATCTGATATTGAAAAGTTTCAATTCTGTATGACTGTCACTTTGTATATAGAAAACCAAACAGGACAAATGAAGAAAGTATAGATTATGTGCCAAGTGTCAAATTACCCCAGATATATTTATGTTTTGGGAAAAAGCGGAAAACTCAAACAAGCAAAAAATATTGCATGACCAGTACATAATATTATTATAAACTTATCTGCAGTCAGTTAGCTTATCATAGAAACTACATGTTACATGTTTAGTGTTTGTTTTATAAGGTGTGCATTTTTCACTGCATATCCTTGTGTTATTGTCTACAATATGTGCATTTTCATAGGACATTGGGCAGTATTATTTGTGAGGATTAAAAGAACCTTTATGAGTTTTTAATAATGCATGGTTATTTTATAGCTTGGCAATATTGATGAAGTCTCAGATGTAGTTCAGCTAAAATGCAAAAATTAATGGAGTGCATTGGTTGGATGAAACACATTGTATTCTTGGAAATATGTTATTCATTGACTTAAAAAATGTTTAGTTTATTGGAAAAATCATAGAGTCACTTTAATCACTAAAACATGTTTTTTTACCTTATATGTGTTTATGCTAGAAAGCCTGTGACTTTGGCAAAATCAGCTTATTATATGACCATGATTATCTTGTTTGTATAACATTGCTATATGTGTCATTGTAAGGGCCAAAACATATATCTATCTCAGGTTTGCAACTTTTTTTCCTTGCAAGATTTTGTTTTGGTACAAATGAAGTAAATATGAACATTTAATAATATTTACTTTTCCTCATTACTTTCACTTACTGAGCCTGAAACAGTTATCTGTTTATGGCCCTCACATAAATATCATTTTCAAAAGCTGTTTGTATAAAATATGTTACAACAAAAATGTGAACTTAAATGAAATAGATAAGTATTGTGTTGTTTACAAAATAAATGTCACTTGTCAGGTAGACCCTTAACTCATCTACTGGTCAAGGTTAATCACATAATATAGATATACATAACATATAATTGTAGAGAAAAGCCAAAAAACAATGCAAATTAAATATACCTAACAATGTTTGTTGTTTGTGTATTCCAATTCCAACTGTTCACTAACTCCAAAGATAATTTTGGTCATTCTTTCTACTAATTAAATAATAAGTATCAAGGCCTAAATATTCCAGGCACAATGCACTGTTTCTAAATAAAAAACAATTGAACAATACAATTTCTAATTTCACAACTGTTGTTCCAGAGATTTACACCTATGGTAAAATTCAAATTGACAATTATCAAATACCTATTATCCCAAGGGATGATTTTTTTTTGTTAACAAAGTAGAGGAAGAAAGAATGTTCTTTCTGCTTGTGTACTATGTTTTGAAAGACATCATAAAAATTGTATTTCATAATTTACAGCATGTTCAATATTATTTTAGCTTGGATGAGCTAAGTTATTTTGCTATTTAGTAAGCATTTTTTAATAACATATGACTCACTGATTCATTAGGTAATTATGTTCTTTATTTTTCACCTTTAGCTGAAAGGACTACGTGTTTATATATACTTATTAGGAAGTTGTACCTGAACCATTATTGCTACCAAATTAACTTGATTCTATGTGGTGGGCATGATTCTGCAGATGTGCCATACATATATACATACATACATACATACATACATACATACATGCATACATACATACATACATACATACATACATACATGCATACATACATACATGCATACATACATACATACTGTAATAACCTGCACTTATGGAGTGCAATATACATGCACATATATGGTAAACACTTTTCATACATGTTGTCCAATTTGGCCTCAATTTTTTTTAAAATCAGTGCATTACCAGTGAATTGCTCAAATTAGTTGACATTAATATTTTCTATGATCCTCTGTTTTGTTTACTTTGTCTTTTAATTGTTAGCTGGTATAGTCTACATGTTTGGAGATAGCACAAATTGGGAGTATCAGTGCCGGCAGCTGACATCCTTGATAATTTATTACTAACTATTTCTAGTTAACTGTTTAAGACTGTATGATACATACTCAATGTGTTTATAGCCCCTGTTGTTTAATTTGTATGCATCATTGCATTTAAGTTTGGTTTTCTCTTCTTTATTTCTTTGGTACATACACATGTTGACTGCCCTGTCATGCAGTCTACCTCGGTATTATTGTAAGAGTGAATAACACAGTTTCTGAAACATTGCTATAAGCGACAGTATTATACAATATGTGCTGCAAAGTGCAATACTGAATTTATTCTTGAGGCAATACAATCTCAATGTAGTAATGTGTAAACTATTGAGCTGATAATTTCTATATATAATCATTGTAAAAACTGACTAAATATACACATACAATACCACTGGCTCATGCTTTTTTAAATATTCCAACAAAAACGGGGGGTTTTGTGGGCTTTGTTGGTTGTTGGTTTTGTGTGGTTTTGTTACAGCTGTGGGTTTTGTGGGCATTGTGGGTTTTGTTGGATTTGTGGGTTTTGTGGGCTCTGTAGGTTGTGGGTTTTGTCAGGAGTATATAAGGCTTTGTGGGCAGCTTGTGGGGTTCAGTCAGCTAACAGCAATCAAGCTAGGTACATCACAGTTATTGTGAGTTTTATTTATTAATTTAGTTTTTAATTTTGTTTTGTTTAGTTTATTATAAAGTTATGTAACTTTTTGCAATATTTTGGACAGTAAATTTTTGTTTAAAGTTTATTTAAGCACAAAGCAATATTTATTTAAGGATTTATTTTGGTTGGTTTTGATTATTTCCCTCTTCCAAAATTATATCCGTTCTAGTAATTTCTAATTTATTTTTACAAGCAGACTAGATATTTGTATATCATTTGTTTTTTGAAACCCAGTTATACGGTCAAGTAAGTATTGTCCTCACAGACCAATACTTTTATTTATTTATTTATTTAATTTTCTTTATTTAATTGGTTTTATAAAGCTAAAGGCATAAGAGAAGTTTCTTTACACTACAAATATATAATTCCTTCCTTAAATTATAGGTTGAAAAATGTTCTTAGGAAATAGAATGTCTTAGTCATTGACAATGCTTTCCTCACCGACTTGACATTCTAAATTCATGTATGTTTCTATTTGATAATTTACTAGTTGTCTAAGTCATTGAGTGCTTTCCTCACTGACCTGACAGCCAATTTACTTCCATCTATATCAATTCACTTCAAATAAATATTAAGCTATAGTTGAAGTCTCACTTCAAAAAAAGTGTTTTCCTTGCAGATTTTACATATCATATATGACAATCAAGTCATATTTTCTCACCTGTAGTAAACTTTATTCCAACTAAATCCAAATATGGTAAATTTTATATAATTTTCATTCATCTAAAGGACTAATAATATATTGAACTAATAGTATAGTACTAATGTGTACCCTCACCTTGTGTGAAGTTACCATATACCAAACTGTACCTCAAGACAATGATAGTATTCTGGCCTTGTATACAAACAACAAGACTGTCATTGTTATGAAATGACTTTATTCAATGTTTCTTAATAAATAAATCATCTTGTGTTATGATTGAAAAGAAATCAAGAGTTGAGGAGTTTACTCCATTCTCCCCTCCTTAGTCAGCTGATAAGAAGCATACTCATCCCTGGTGACATACTCCTATGTAGGATTGTCAGGACCTAGCTTGGCTGTTACAGTACATACATACATACATACATACATACACACTCTAAGCTTTCGTCCATATTCTGTTATCATTTTTCTGTAGCACAAAAATGCAAGTCCAATGCTGTCTATATGCTTTTTTGATAAGCATACCACTTTTAAATAATATACTTTTTTTCTTAGTCCATGCAACAAATTTGAGTGTTTCAAGGATGAAGGAAAGCATAACAAAAAGCCCATAAAGGAGAAATTTCAGGTTTGGTTACCATATTTCTTTTCTTAATTACTTCCAACAGAGGGAAGAGTCTCTGGTGTGAAAAGATCGAAGTTAACAGCTGTTGATAGCCTTTACAGAGAGTAGCAGAGCAGTGATTTTGTCTGAGATGGCAAAACACAGGGGGGTATTTTGCTGGACTAAAATTATAAAACTAACATGACTGAGATCTGATGTGTATCAAACTAAATGACAGCAACTGTTGTGTGAATGGGATCCTAATTACTGTCTAGTTGCAGAATTAATACAGACAAATCATGTCTGGAGAAAATCCAGTCATAGATTTTCTATGCTAGAAGTGGTGCAGTGAGGATTCTTAGTCTAATAACTACCTATATCTAGCAGTAAAAGTAAACAGATGGCTATTAAATACTTTAAAGTATTATTTATAAGCTGTCTGAATTAAATTATCAAATGAATTGCTATGTAACACTGAAATGGCTAGTGAGACAGACTTTGACATTGATGAATTGGGCAATTCCATGGAAAACAGTTATGACACTGAGAGTAATAATGTTTTAGAAACATCATTAACAAACAATATTCTGTGTAGCAGGATGACATCTCCAAATTGGGAAGTTCTTTGCAAGAAGATCTCTCAGAACATCATGATGCTTTAGATACATCAGTGGCAGATGAAAGTGACACCTTGCAAGATGATAACATGACAAAGGAAGATGATGTTGATGCATTTGGATTATCAGTAACTCCTACAATGACAGCTGATTCAAGCAATTGTTTTCTGGATTTAGAATCAATATAGATGGTATGTGTCTTTGCATAATGCACTTGCAGATCAGGGTCTATGCTGTTTGTTCTATTGATTAATCCTGGCAAAGTGCACAAACCAAATTCTGCTGGTGCATTTATGCAACAGTTGATCTGGGTCTGTGCAGTTAACATTTGGACTCATAAGTGAAAATATATGGTACATAGCATCTTAAGCGTCATGTACAAAAAAATGTCTAAACCTTAAATGCTATTGTATTTTGAGGATTTTGTCTTTTCTACTTGTAATTAATTGTAATATCTCTCATACTTGATTTCAGCTGTATCAGTTTTATTATTTTACATGACTCTACAATATCTTACTTCTGATTCAAATTTGTTATCATCTGCTATTTCACCAGGATGATGAAGTTAAAGGTCATGTGAAATAATTAGTTTTGTTGATCTAGGTATGTGTTGATTTTTTAAGGTACTTCTTGTGTCAATATTTGGTTCACCTATTAGCATATCCACATCAAAACAAATCAGAATTTTTTTTTATCAGTTTCTAGTTTTCAGTTCTAGCATGCATTTCAAGCCTAAAAAATGAGGAATGTGGACACAAATTAATGCACATGATACATTTATCAGCTTAACTGTTCTTTTCATCATCATATAAAATGGTATGATGTCAGCTATTGTTGATATATTAACAGCTCTCAATAATTTCTTCATGTAATTCCTGCAGTAGCCATATTTAGAAGGCTAGAAGAAAGTATAATAATAATAATAATAATAATAATAATGTGGATTTAGGACAGTGCCTACTATTTTTAAGCTCTAGAGTATTAGATAACACACAAAAATATAAACAACAACAAGCAGCCTACAAAAATAAGCACCATACATTTACAAAAGAAAAACATGCTGACAATAATTAAGGAAATGGATAATATTAAGTCTTTAAGTCTGTTCTTGTAGTCAAAATAAGTGAGTTTTAAGAGCACTTATGAATGAGAACACAGTGCCCTTGTGTCTAAGATCTATGGGCAATTCATTTCACATAGCTGGGCCCTGGTACACAAAAGAATGTTGTCCATTTCACTTCATTTTAGCAAGAGGGAACAATGAGAATACAAGTGTCAGAATTGGGGGCCAGAAGTGGCCGAGTTGTCTAAAGCGGTCACCATTACAGATCACTGCCATCTCACCTCAGTCTGTGTGGGTAAAATTGAGTCTCAGCCTTGGCCAATGTGGGTATGTGGGAAAGCTTGCCAGTAGCTTCTCGTGGATCGGTGGTTCTTTTCAGGGTTTTCCCTTGTTCTTCCTCCACCATTTATTCTGGCCTCCATGTATAGCCTATCTTGTGCTGAAAAATGATGTTAAACCCTATAACAACAACAACAACAAATGTCGGAAAAAGACTGTAAGTTTCTAGATGTGGAGTACCCATGGGTGAGGTCAAATAGTTATATTGGACTGGAGCTAGTAAATGAAATGTAGCATAGTGAACAGATTTTGGTTTTGATTCTGGATTGAATGGGTAGCCAGTGAAGGCTACAGAGCACGGGGGAGGTGTGCTCAGTTTTTTATTTTTCTTGTTGAACATTTTCAAGTTTCTTAAGTAGATACTGAGACGATCCATATAGAAAGGAGCTACAATACTCCATTCTTGAAAGCACTAAGGAAAACAAAAGTGATTCAGTGGCATCCGCTGAAAGAAAACTGTGAATAGAGCCTTCCATATGTTCATTATATGTTGGTGTAATAAGAGCATACTGGCAATAGTAACATCTAGTTTCATACTGACTGTGTGAATTTAATGTTGGTATTGCTGATGCTTATTGTTTGAGGTAAAGGATGTGAATGAGAATGCTTTTGTATGGTGATCAGGATGGTTTCAGTTTTATCATCATTCTTATGCAGCTTGTTATATGTCATCCATGACTTCACATTGGAAATGCACCTGTCTATGCCTTGGATAGTAGCATCAACTTCATTTGGGCAGGTAGATTTGTAGATTTGACAGTCATCAATTTACAAATGGTGTGACGCCAGAAGTCAATTCATGACACTTGAGAGCAGATGAGTGTATATAATGAAGAGAACAGGGCTGAGAAAGAGAGCCTTGTAGAATAGCAAAACATAGGTCAACTTGGCTGGAATGTTTTTCATTGATGGACACAAATTGTGTCCTGCTGACTGATTAGGACTTGAGCCATATTAAGGTTGCATTGTGAATACCAAATACATGCAAGAGATGGTGAAGTAATATATCATAGTCTGTTGTGCTGCAGACAAGTCAAGGAGGATGACTAATCTTTCCACTATCCAGAGCAGAGAGAAGGTCATTAACTAGTCTTAGAGGGGAAGTTTCAGTACTATGGTGAAGACAATATGCAGACTGTACATTGCTAAAATGACTGTTTGCATTCAGACGAGATACAAGTTGGGATAGAACATATAAAACATTGACCTGCTAAGAATATTTTAAAAATAACTGTTTGCAAACTTTTGAATGGCTTGGTCTAAAAGTCTTCAAAATGACAAGAATACATTGATCTCAAGTACTGTCCAAGTCAATCTGGTATAATGATAATATCATAATTG
>JAECUM010018801.1:0-29624 GCA_016617855.1 Megalonaias nervosa
TGGATACTAGTCATAGCATTTTAAATGTGATGTTACACCAAACTGAATAAAGATTATCAAAAGCATTCATTTTTGTTTGGGCATATAGCACTCATTATGTCAATTAAAGACCAGATATATATAGTTGACTAAAATAGACAGACCCCACCTTTCAGGATTTCACTGAAAAAAAAACCAACCAATTCCAACTTATCATCACAGAGAATGCTACAAAAGTACACTGAAACGGAGGAGTAAGTTGGTAGACTGATTTTCATTCAATTCAACTTACAAAGGTGTATACATGTTGTTATATATTGCACAAGTATGAAAATAGATCGGGTTCGAGTTGTAAACTCCTGATATGATACAGATCATCATGTTTATTAAATTTGTTTATAGAACTAGACCACTATTATCTGAGTCGGCCAACCATACTCTTCTAAATGTTCTCTTTTATGGTCTGTTATAGGTTAGTTACTATTTTTTGTGCAAAATATTTTGTGTAATTAAGTTTGTATTGCCCATAACCCGTGCAAAAGTTGGCTTTCAAATTATCAAATTATTTGACACTCATCACTGTGATGCTTTTTCGTTCTCATTCTGATAGGCTGCTTACAATGTCTTTTAAGGCATCTAACACAGTATCATCAGCGACTTAGGACATGAAGCAATGTTAAAAGGAACAGACTGCCATTCGTTCAATGTTGTATTTTTGTCTCACAAAAGATGCACCATGTGTGTGAAGTATGATAAAATTCAAGCTCTGTCGCTGAAAGTGTTCCTTACTTACTCTTCTAGAATGTTGAGGAAAGGCATCAGCTAAAAATGTGATCTTTGACTCCTTTGCTGATGACTCATCAACCTGCTTTTCCTCATCCTTATCTTCAACATTCTGAGATGATAGACTGTAGGCCTCAGTAGCCTGAGAATCTCTGAAGGTGTTTCTGGCTGAGGAGTTTTGACTGTATGACTCAGTAACTTGTGAATCAATATTGTTCATCTCATCTGGCACTCCATTTGAATTATCACTGGAAAGCATGGGACGGAAGCGTTTTCTTGGTTTCTGAAGAGGATCCTCTGAGTCTGAGCTATCACTGCTGTGTTGTCTAATTCTTCTGAATTTTGCCAAGTTTAAGTTTCCTCGAGATGGTCCTAAAATAAATAAAAAGTCAATCCAATCAGGTGATATTAGAATTAAACTTTGTTAATTGAGACTAAACTATGATATCATGTACTATTAGCAATGACTACATCACAAATTACCCTATTCACTACAACTGGCTCTGCAGGGCCTTAAACAAAGAAACTTGTGTTGGAAGATAAGCATTTGGGGGCCATGATTCCTACAAATGAACATGAGCAATGCTTTAACTCCTTAAAGTTCTCATCAATATGAGCCACATCCCATACAAAGATATGATTGACAATGGCCATAATTATGTACATAAATAGGCACATCTAGGTCAAAGGAACAATTTTTAAACAAATTTTATCAGAATATATTCAATGGTTCTTGATTTTTACTGACTATCAACAACATTCCAAATTTAAATGTGAAGACAGGAATTGGATTGACAAGGAGCATAACTCTATCCAAAAAGGTGTAGATAAACTAAAACATTACAAGGCACATGCAAGTCCATGAGGCAATACTCATACCAGTTAGTATTAATGATGTTTGGGTTATGACAGTTAACAGAAATTCTCATGTGAAGATATGAAGTTCAAGGACTATAACTATCCAATGTGGAGTTGACAACTTAAACCAAACACAGGTATGTCTAGATCTTTGTGATAATGTACACATCAAATTGTGTCAGAATATGTTGCATGCTTCCTGAGGGCTGTTCCATTAAAACATACATGGTACCCAGGGAAGGCAGTTTTTAAAAAAAATATATGCCAGGGTCTTTTGATTTCAAAGAGTTCATATTAAAATGATAAGAAATTTCTAAATTGCATCTACGGGTGAGTACCCCACTTTAAAAGTGTCTTTCCTGGGTTCCATGTATGTTTTAATGGAACAATGTTATTTAGAAAAATCTGCTGCAGTGAAGACTTTAAATTGCTGTAAAAAAGGGCAATAAGCCCATGCAAATCAGATGTGATAAGACAAATACTTTTAAAAGCACTCGTCAAATGACAATTCGTAATGGTTAGATGTGATGTGCTGTGATTTGGATTTTTTACGTAGCTTTAACAATTTTTCAATCATATCGCTATGATGTCTGCAGTGTGGCAGTTTATAGTGATGTCCAGCACTGGGGCATCATGCCGCAGACATGTAGCATGATGTCCCGCCCAGTCAAATTATCCTGACATCAGGCTGACCAGTCCTAACACTAACCTCTTAATGCTGAGTGTTAAGCGAGGCAGCTGTTAGTACCATTTTTGAAAGTCTTTGGAATGACTCGGCCAGGGATTGAACCCGCGACCTCCTGCATCCGAGGCGGACGCTCTAACCACTAGGCCACCGGAGCGGTCGTCCGTAATGGTTAGAGAGTTTAGGTGGTTATAGGATTGTGAACTGGCAGAGAGGTGGAAAAGGTGCTTACTATAGAGGTCTTGATGTGGAGGCCCTAACAAGAGTATATTGCAAAACAAAGTATCCAACCTTTTCTTCTGAGAAAGAACTGAATAACTTTGTAATTTTATAAAACATGTGCATCTAAACTCCAAAAATCTGTTTTCTCAAAGGGTAGTAAAGAAAATAGCCCTGAAGTTTATTTTTATTTCTTCACCAGTCTGCAAAAAACTAGCACAGCATGACTAACGGCAACACACCCATCCTGTCAAACGTTTGAAACAAGAGTTCCTTGAAGAGCCAAAAATAATCTGTAGGAATGGATTAGTCCTTTGATCCTTATTTCATTGCATATTGTTACATTTTCATGAAAAGAACTTGTCATTAGAAATAGCCATAAGGAGATGCCCACTAATTTGGAGGTTAGGTCAGCATAATTTTAATATAGGACCAACTCAATGCTACAAGAAGTGTTGCAGAGAAAACCCCATGCTCTTATAATCATCCTTTTAGGAAGACTAGTTTATAACAAGTTATTTTCATAATAACCATTGTGGCAGCCATATTGTGAAGTAAAAAGTGTACCCTTTTCATTCAGAACAATCTACATATTAAAACAAGTCTTGTTGTGAAAACCCCATGTTGATATGACCTTGTATATCAACAAGTCTTGTAGTGAAAACCCCATGTTGATATGACCTTGTATATCAACAAGTCTTGTAGTGAAAACCCAATGTTGATATGACCTTGTATATCAATAAGTCTTGTTGTGAAAACCCCATGTTGATATGACCTTGTATTCTGAAGGAGTAACAACAACTTTTTCAAGACTGCCACCATGGTGGTCATGTTAGGTGTCAAATGGGCAACATTTTCATGTAGGACTATGCACATGTCATTCATTTAGCAGCAGCAGCAATAAGATTTTCAAAATCACTGCCATCATGGCCATGTTGAATGTCAAATCATCACCATTTCCATTAAGTATCATCTATATGTCATACAATGACTATGAGAGAAAATCTCATTATTTCCAACAATTATGGAAAAGAAGCAATAAAATTTTCAAGATGGCAGCCATGTTGGTTGTCTGATCAACAATATTTTCATTTACAGCCATCAATATAGTTATCTGAAGTTTATTGTTGAAAACCACCAGGTTGATATGATCATCCATTCAGGCAAAGAAGCGTTAATAAAATTTTCGAAATGGTTGCCACGAACAATGTCAAATCGGCACCCTTCCCATTCATATTCCTCCATGTCACAAAAAGTCTTTAGGACAAAACCCTCCAAATCAATATACCTTCTATTCAGACAACTTTCCAGATGGCAACCAAGATGAATGTCAGATCAGTACTATTTTCATTTAGGTTTGGTGTTTTATGGCACAGCAACATATAAAGATTTGGTACCCTCCTCAGAGCACTCCACTGACACTGGTTGATCCAATAGTTAGGATTCATACCACAACCTTTTTGGTTATGAGTGCAGTATGCTAACCACTGAACCACCAAGGCCCTTAATGGATAACCTACAAGTCATAAGAGGCATTTTAGTGAAAACCTCATGTCAATATGACCATCTGAACTGGAGGAGTGGTGGTAGCAAGATTTTCAAGACAGCCACTTTGGCAGCCCCTACTGGTTGTCGGATCAAGACCATTTTCATTCAGGACCATGTTTCAAATTATTAGAACTGCTACACAATGGGTTATTTAATGCCAAGGAATCAGAGTAAATAGCACTGTCTAAGGAATCATCACAACTAGATATTATACGTCTTCTGGTGAAAATCCTCATGTCAAAATGACTTTCCATTTACAAAGTTCTTGCACCAAAATGATTTTTATTTCCCAGGAGAAATGATAAATTTCAGGAGTCATTTTTTAAAGTCTGATACTTTGATTAAAGACACAATACTGCAGATGAAGGTAACTTTTCTTATAATCATATAAAATCCTGGATATACTGATAAAGTTATTCCATAAATCAAACAAAACTTTCCAAAATCTCTGACGATTATTTAGTTTTACAGAGCCATTCAACGTATTTTCTCCGGTGCTCAAATATCTGATAGCCCAATGCCCAGGACCCCTCTAATTTTTGATCGGGCCCATCCA
The DNA here is from genome assembly GCA_016617855.1 of Megalonaias nervosa. Taxonomy (NCBI): domain Eukaryota; kingdom Metazoa; phylum Mollusca; class Bivalvia; order Unionida; family Unionidae; genus Megalonaias; species Megalonaias nervosa. The sequence goes on from JAECUM010018801.1 coordinate 4,629, forward strand.
GTATTCTAAATTAGGTGCTCATAGGGCTTGTTGAAAAAACAACAAATTTGCCTGAGGAAACTTTGATCACACTGATGAAATGTGTAAATGTATTTTCAAGATGTTGACATACCTGCCATAACAATGCACAATTTAAATCAGATCACTGTCCTATGTGAAACTAAAATCGGATTTTAATCACACTGAAGCATGGCATGTCATGCTAAAAGTACGATTTTGAACTCCCAAAACCCTCGACATGGGCATGTTTCAAGAAAACACATTTTTCAGTAATCTTCAGGACCCCCCCCAACCCAAAAACAATATCACTTTCAGTATATGCCCATTACATATAGCATATACAAATGGTAAACAGTCATGATTGGAGCTGATGTAAAACTATCCCTTGGGCAGTTTAAATGGCAGCAATTAAAGCAAAGAGGTCAGGTATAAACCATATTACTTAATCGGCTAGTGAGATGTGTTTGAGGGCTGCAGTGAGTAAACCATTGAGCTAATTTGCATAAGTATGATCAGGATGTGAAACAACCCATTCTATCTAAATCAAAGAGATGCTCGATGCCTGTACAAGAACAAAAGTTACTACATATTATTGCCTTGAATTAGAATGTTTAAGCCATTTTTATTATAGTTTTTACAAGTTTGTGAACAGCGGCAACGTTTCTTTGAAGTCGGATTTTACTGCATATACAGAATGCAAAGCATGATCATTGTGTAATTCATTTTTTAAGCCAATTTAGGAAGCAATTAGCTATCAGCAAAGCCCAACAAAAATAAATTTCAGAACTCTTGTTTGATGGAGTTTTACTACGTGAAGCACACCAGCATAGCAATGAATAGTAATGACACTTGCATTACCTTCAAACCCGTTTGAACCCTGTTAATTTATATTTGAATTGTAGCTACTGCAATGGTGTGTGACAATATTAAAAAAGGGAAAATTTGGGCATATGGAAATTGGAGTCAGGGCTTGTGGAATTTAAGTCAGAGATTGTGAGTTTATTTAAGTCACCAGCCCGAGGCCTGTGTCTAAAACAAATTTTCTTTGAGTTCTGTTCTCATACAAAAGTTTTAGTTTAGCTTTTTAATATCAAATTCCAGGACATTTTATGACAGAAAGTAATTTTCAAGAAGGTTTCCAGGATATTTTCATCAGATTCAAATTCAAGTTGGATTCCAAGACCTCCTTAAAATCAGAATGGTGTAAGAACCCTGCATTTAGGAACTGAGATAACAAGATTTCAAGATGGCCACCATGATGACTATACTGGCTGCCAGATCTACAACATTTTTGTTTTGACCAAATAGATATCAGAAAAAATCTTAAAGCGAAACCCCCATGCTGACAAGACCATCTTTTTAACAGAAATTGCTATGACAAGATTTTCAAGATGGCATCTATGGCAGCCATAGTACAAGTCCAAGTGGCACAGTTTTCATTTAGGACCAATTTGATTTTTTTTTTATGTTATGTGTGCAAAATGTTTCATGGCAATCCTCCATGCAGCTAAGGAGTTAAAATAACTTGTGCTAAAGGATGGACAGAAGATAGATAAAAGGACATCCCATGACACCTATTGGTTGATGACCAGCTGAGCTAACAACTGGTCATTTTGAAACTATTCAGCCAGGTGCACACCTCCAATCAAAATATCAAGTGTACTGTCAATGTCACCATTTGTTTTTCTGAGAGCATCTTTCAGGTCCTGGTCATCTTTTGCAGGAAACATCTGCCTCAAGTTGGTCAACTGATCATCATACACCTCATCAACCGCTGAATCCCCATTTTCTGAACCTTCATCTGATGAGACAGTATCGTTTTGGTCCTTCATTTTCCTGCAAAAATGAAGAGATTTTATCTGAAACCTAATCGAAATCATTATCTGTATTTGTAAAATATTGATACCCCACAAAAAGTTGTCAATATCTGAAATTTCTTTTAATTATGGCATGAAAATCACATGGTCATCTTACGTCGACGAACATGCATGCCAAATTTCATTTGCAGACCTCATGACATACTTCATCATGCTAACTTTATTGTCAAAAGTTTTAAAAATCATAAAACTCTACAAAGTAAAAAAAGAGAAAACATGAGACCCAAGTAGACCTGATATCACTAACCTGGCATACCTTTGTGAAAAAGCAAATTTTTCAGTAAATTATGTTTCTCTGAGAATACTTACCGGATCATGTTAACGCGATCAGGGAATGTATTTGAAGGAGAAAAACAAATTCAGTAATAAACCAGGTGCTTTGGGTTGAAAGATACCAATGTCATTTCATGCCTTCTGGTGGGAATTGGTGGCATTTTATATGTATCTCAATGTATTTCTACCTTCACTTCAGCTGGAGTAGATGGCGCATATACATCTTTGCATGAATGTGAAAGGTTCTCATACTGTAGCTCTATCATGTTTGGTTTCGCATGATAAGACAGGTTTTGACACATGCTGCACTCATGCACACACTTGTTATCAATTGCTACATTTCAACAAGACTATTGCCTTATTCAAGTACTGACATTTATATAAAATCTCTTGACAACATTATGCAGACACTTGCACACAATTACCATAATAATTATGCACTATTTTTCATGCAAAATGTTCTCATATTGTTATCCCTCCTCCTCACTCTTATCCAAGTATGAATTCTGCTTGAGTTTTAATTTTTTTGGAAAAGCTTACTGATATCAAGGCATCAATGATGTCACAACTAGCATGTTACAAAAGTCCAAGGAGAAATTCAGGCAAAACAGTTGCTCAGCTCCATCATTTCACATAAATATGCACATGAAGTATAAGTCACTTCACCTTCCAATGATTTAATGCCATTTTCCCCCACCCCTTTTGCTTCAATACCATGCAACAATAAAAGGAAAACATCAACTTATGTAATTTTTCTTATTGAAGAGGAAAGTGAAAGAGGATATTGGAAAGTTAAAAAAAGAAGTTTTATTCTCTGTAATCAATTTTTATGCCAATTTGATGAACATCCTTGAGAAAATGAGTGAAAAACTGAATTTATGTATCAACCTGAAGCAAATTAGGACTCAGTGGACACATTCAGATGCAATATACAAGCAGTTGAGCTTGCTACCTCCCTGCTGTACATGTAAGCAAAAATGTACATGAAAAGTGAACAGATGGATATCTTGCAGAAATCTTTAAGTAAAAACCAGTTCTACCAGAATTTATGAATGACAAATTTATGCAGTGAATTATCTGAACAGGAAATGATGTCAGTTGTCTAGAATAATAATGACCATGGAATTCTGTGCGTGGTCTTTGTTCAACAATCAGGTTTGAACGGTGAACCTGTACTTGGAGGTCACATGTGTACAAATGCCAGACTGACATTTTTCATAGGTGGCTGCTGTTTACAGGTTTTAACTGTATTTGTAAAATGAGTTTAAATAACACCATGAGGAAGATTTCCAAACCAAATACAATTGTAAAAAAATATTTAAAATATGAAAAGCTATATTTTAGGGCAAATGCATTACAAGTAAACAGTAAATGGCTTCTTGTACATAAGTACTGTCTGCCTGCACATGGCTACTAAAAACTGCATCTATGCATGAACCTTGTTGTAATACACAATATATAGTATATTATCTTATTGTAACAAACATTATACATTACATTATCTTATTGTAATACACACTATACATTACATTATCTTATTGCAATACTCACTATATATTACATTATCTTGTAATACACACTTTACATTACACAACGAAATATTTCTGTTATTTTGATGACATTTTGTTTTTACAACTGCTGGGAGATGAACGTGGTAGAAGATTATGGAGATCTCTGACCCCAACATAGTGTATCATTATTAAACTGACTGTACCAGGATCTTTGTATCATATGTACCATACTGCAATATTAGTAACAATGCACAGCCATAATCAAACTAAATTAGATGCACTGAATTCCTGTGGCACAGCCTTTGAATGTCATAAACTACTTTTCTCCATCAATATCTGCTATGCAAGTTTTCATAAACTACTTTTCTCTGTCAATGTCTGCTGTGCAAGTTTTCATATCAACTATTCTCCATCAATGTCTGTGCTATGCAAGTTTTTATAAACTAATTCTCTGTCAATGTCTGCTGTGCAAGTTTTCATAAACTACTTTTCTCCATCAATGTCTGCTATGCACGTTTTCATAAACTACTTTTCTTTGTCAATGTCTGCATTGCAAGTTTTCATAAACTACTTTTCTCTGTCAATGTCTGCTGTGCAAGTTTTCATATCAACTATTCTCCATCAATGTCTATGCTATGCAAGTGTTCATAACTACTTTTCTCCATCAATGTCTATGCTATGCAAGTTTTCATATCAACTATTCTCCATCAATGTCTATGCTATGCAAGTTTTCATAAACTACTTTTCTCTGTCAATGTCTGCTGTGCAAGTTTTCATATCAACTTTTCTCCATCAATGTCTATGCTATGCAAGTTTTCATAAACTACTTTTCTGTCAATGTCTGCTGTGCAAGTTTTCATATCAACTTTTCTCCATCAATGTCTATGCTATGCAAGTTTTCATAAACTACTTTTCTCTGTCAATGTCTGCTGTGCAAGTTTTCATATCAACTATTCTCCATCAATGTCTGTGCTATGCAAGTTTTTATAAACTAATTCTCTGTCAATGTCTGCTGTGCATGTTTTCATAAACTACTTTTCTCCATCAATGTCTGCTATGCACGTTTTCATAAACTACTTTTCTTTGTCAATGTCTGCACTGCAAGTTTTCATAAACTACTTTTCTCTGTCAATGTCTGCTGTGCAAGTTTTCATATCAACTATTCTCCATCAATGTCTATGCTATGCAAGTGTTCATAACTACTTTTCTCCATCAATGTCTATGCTATGCAAGTTTTCATATCAACTATTCTCCATCAATGTCTATGCTATGCAAGTTTTCATAAACTACTTTTCTCTGTCAATGTCTGCTGTGCAAGTTTTCATATCAACTATTCTCCATCAATGTCTATGCAAGTTTTCATAAACTACTTTTCTCTGTCAACGTCTGCTGTGCAAGTTTTCATATCAACTATTCTCCATCAATGTCTATGCTATGCAAGTGTTCATAACTACTTTTCTCCATCAATATCTGCTATGTAAGTTCTCATAAACTACTTTTCTCCATCAATGTCTGTGCTATGCAAGTTTTTATAAACTACTTTTCTCCGTCAATGTCTGCTATGTAAGTTTTCATAAACTACTATTCTCCATCAATTTCTATGCAATGCAAAGTTTAATAAATGACCATTCTCCATCAATGTCTATGTTATGCAAGGTTTATGTTAAAAATGACAGACAGTTTTGTTGGCTGACCTAGAAATACATGTATCACAAGCTTACTGTTTCTTTTTGACATTGTCTTTTACATTGCCATTCACCAGATGTCCTGTACTTTTGGCAAGCCAAGGCGAGGAAGATGTAGAGGGTTGAGAATCATCTGTGCAATTGATTACATTTGGTGCCTTCTTACATTTCCCAGGAAATACTGGTGAGCCAGGGCTGGTCAAATCTGAAGATGGAGTCTCCATTACTGCATTCACTGCTGAGAAAAGAAATGTTAATAAAAGCTAGCATGTTAAATCAGTTATCATGATACTACATTGGAACAATGGAGGATAGATTCTGAAGCTAAGAAACATGCCTCCATCCCCAATTTCTGTGAATACTTTGCCCTATTCATACAAAAAAATAGCTGATAGCAAGGTATCTTTTTAAAAGTCTATGACATGGAAGACTAACCTTTCATTAATGCCTTTTGCAATAAAACTATCTATACAAGAAGGTGAATTAGTGCCAAGGCAACAGCATGGTAGATACATAGGGCTGATTCAATAGTAGGATTCAAATCGCATCATGCTGGTCATTAGTCATTCATTCTGACCAATGAACCATTATCACTCCTGTCCCCATTAGTTGCTATTACATGAGAGAGTGCATCAAGCCTATTCTACATCAGAAATTTGCCCCCATGAATCATTAATATGTCTGACTCAACAATCTACATCAAACTTGTTTTGTATGGATTATCTGAATGTGGTGGAGCTGATTTTTGTGGTCATTTTGTTTTAATACTGCCTAATGAGTGACACAAACTTCCAAGATCAAATCAGGCATATCATTATTGCCCGTGATTCCTGAGACATTACTCTGTGATTTTCTTTTTCAAACGTGTCAGTACAATATTTATGAATTCAGGGCATGTATATGGTCACCATGGAACTTTGATTGGACACAATTAAGTGCAATTTGAATTCAAAATACACAATACAGGCCATAAAACTAGATTTCAAACTCTGTCAAATGTTGAATTTTCCATGAGAAAGATTACAAACAATTCAGCTGTCCAGTCTATGTTTTGAAGAGTTGCATGTAAAAATGAGATCACTCTAGATTATTTAATATTTTCAGTGCTGAACTTACTCCATTAAGCCAGGGTACAAGCTGGCAAATGTGCTGATGATTTTGACAGTGAGCATCCTGAGGTATGGAAGACACGGCCATTTCTGCAGTGACCCTTCAGTGTATCTAGTCATGAACAAGGTCTCTACAGCTACTCAATTAACACAAAAATGGATCAATTAACCATGAATGAGAATGTTATCCTGTGTTTTATTTATCTGATATATGTGACACATGATCATTTATTCATTTATGATAGTGACCAGAGGAAACTTTTTATTTATCCTACAGTTCTGTAAAGCCTGGTGTGTTAATGATCCATCAGCGAACTGACTGCTCTTGGATTATCAGATTGGCAACAAATTTCTTGGTATAGATGTGAGATACTATGAACATATCATCATCAGTCTGGCAAGACCATTTTTTTTTTTTTATGTCCCCACGGGTTTCCCTATACCACATCTATACAAGTCTTTCTAAAGCCACAATTCTAAATCTCCGATTCATTAAAATAGCACCAATTATGAAAAAATGATCTAGCTAGATTAAACAGACTTCCTGATTTAACAAGAGGTCCTGATAGCACTTGTCCAGATGATGACATGTAGGTTTGTGTAAGCAGATTCATACATGTATTGAATCTGTGGACTAAAATTAAATGTAGTTGCCATATTTTCTGTCAGGCCTAAAAATAAATGTGCTTTGATTTTCATTTTAAAAAATATTGGATTTGTGGGTTGGAATAAGATTCTGACACTAATTTTTAATGAAAACTAACCATGTTTACATTACCTATTTATATTCCTCTGAGAAAAGACTTTATCTTGTCCCATATAACGGTAAATACTGTAGTCCTGAGCTCCTTTGAAATTTGGCAATCACTAGATTTGCGTAACTTCCACAAAATCTCCATGCAAGTTAAATTATGCATGAATGTTACAGGTTACAGGGAAATTTAATAATTAGAAGTTACAGTTAAAAACAAAGTGATCGTAAAGTCATTAAATCTTTATTTTAGAATAGAATTAGAATATTTAACCCTCTAAAGCTGGCTCCTTCATATCATAAGTCCTTAGAATCCATCCCCAAAACTAAAGACTATGTCTAAATTAGAACTATGGCATTAAATTTAGTCCCCAAGGTTTATTAATTTGTGAACTTAAATAACTTGTTTTATGGAATTTATAAATCCTGTATCCTAAAATTATTTAGTAATATCTTTCATAAATTTGTTCTCCAAGATGAACTATGTACACCCCAAATTTCAGTTGGAATATACTCTAGCCTTTCTGCCAATTACTGTAAAAACACCTTGGAAATATTACAGTATTTGCCATTGCATTTCCCTGTATCATGTTTACCAAATATATAATGAGCACATCATGCCACAATCGTAGCATTCACAGTACCATAAAAATCTGACAACCTGATGCCTGGGGCCCCTCTAATTTCAGACTGGGCCCGTCCTGTATTCTAAAAGAGGTGTCCATTAGGCTTGTAAAAAAAACCACCTCAAATTTGTCAGAGAAAACTTTGATCATGCTGATGAAAGGTGGAAATGTATTTTCAAGATGCTGACATACCTGCCACAACACAGTGCAATCTGATTAAAATCATACTGCCACTGTCCTACATGATGTGGAGATCTGATTTTAATAAAACTGTAACATGGCATATCATGCTAAAAATATGATCTGTACTCCCAAACACCCTGACACAGCCATGTTTCGACAAAACAATTTTCATCTTTGAAAATACGAAGAAAAAAACCCCACCACTATCAGTATATGCCCATTACACTTAGCATATATAAACAGTAATAAGTCATAACTGGAGCTGATGTAAAACTATCCTTTGCAGTTTAAATGGCAGTAATTAAAAGGCAATGAGGTCAAGTTATAAACTACTATTTCACATGTTGCTTAACTGGCTGACAATAGCTAGTGAGATGTGTTTAAAGACTGCAGTGCGTGAGCCCATTGTGCTAATTTGCATAGGTACGCTCAGGATGTGGAACAATCCAATAGGCAAATCAAAGAGATGCTAGATGCTGTAGGAGAATAAAAGTATTATGTATCATTCCTCTGAATGAAAATGTTTAAGCCATATGTATTATAGGTTTTTGACAAGCTTGTGAACCACAGCAATGCTTCGTTGAAGTCAGATTTGACTGCATATATAAAACGCAATGCATAATCATTTCAATTGTCAGAATAGTGTTCAAGTGTGATTCCTTTTTTAAGTGGATTTAGGAAGCAATTAGCTATTGATAGTATCAGCAAAGCCCAACAAATATAAATCTGAGGACTGGTCGATGGAGTTTTACTTTGTGCAACATGTCAGCTAAAAAAGAAATAAAGTTGGGGGGGGCAAGGAATTCTTTGCTCATTTTGCACATACAGCAAACAACATGCTTCATCAAATTCTAGTAAGTGGTTTTGGAAAATAAGTTCTCTACAGGGTTTTCTAATTTTAGTAATGACAGCCATAATTGAAGGTGGATGAGCTTCATCTATATAAATAAAGGTCTTTATAACAGGATGCTTGCTGTTCAGTTTGGACAAATACTGGTCTGAGGATCATGTGAAGAAGTTGTTCGATGGTTCTACTATAATTTTGTAATAGAGGCTTTCTTGTTTAGCAACAGTAGCTTTGGCCTTACAGTCAAATGAGCTAAAAAGAAAATCATACTTACTTGCTGAAGAATTTGACATCACACTTCCTTGTGTATTTGGAGTTAGTTCATTTTCATCAAATGGGGTGGGAGGTTGTGTGCTGTCCTGTGATAGCAGCTGAGTTATGTTACTACCTGTACTTCCTGTGCTGGACTGTGAGTCTGACCCATGAGCCTCTAGCTTAGCAACAGGTTTCTTCACAAAACGATAATTAAGAAGGGTATTAAGATTGCTGCCCTTGCTCATATTTTAGCTGAAAATGAACGAAACATCAATTATGTATTTAAATTACAGCCCAGCAACAGCAGACAGAGAGAGAATTGCAAAACTGAATGATGTAGTCAATGAAAAACTTAGCTCAGGACATTTTGGTCAAGCTGGGCACAAACTAACAGGCAAAAATGCAACCAGAACAGCCTTTTTAATTGATAATGAGACAAATGTAAAGTAAAATGTAGCTTTGGGGAGTAAAGCCAACTGCAATTATCTCAGTCCAAGGTGAAATCCAGACACTAGCTGGAGGCTGAATCCTTGTCCCTGTAACATGCCTTACTACCATCATTTGGAAAAATGCCCATAATTTTACTTGGACTGAAATGGAAAGGGCAGAGTAAGCAACAAGGAGGAAATCTGGTCATAATAGCTGATAAGCATTACATAATTAAACCTAGTTACTCCCACAAACTACATTTTAATAGCATTAATATAGTACTAGTTGTTACATTACTGAATTTTCCTGCCTTGAGTGTTATTTTGTTTTCTGGCTTTTCTCTACGATTATATGTTATGTATAAATGCAAATATACTGTGTGACTGACCCTGGTCAGTAATTGAGCTTTAAGGCATACCTGAAAAATTGTGTTATTTTGTAAACAACAGATTACATAGCTAATATTTTCCAAAATTTTAGATGATGATGGTTTGAGAAACAAATCCAAATTTTGAGCTCTGATATTACATTTTCAATATAAACATGAAATAGGATGTCATAAAAAGCATGGCAAGGTTTACAGAAGTAAACTAGTCAAAAAGTAATTTAGCATTTCACACTAGGCCAAACATACCTTGGAAGATGAGTGGAAAATTGAAGTAGCATCCAAAGGAAATCATATTCAACTGCTGACATTTTGAACACATGCAGTACTGGTAATGCAAGAACATGTCACAACTGCAGTGTTGCACCACAATTTTTTTCTCCAAATCTTGGATTGGGCACATGTTTCATCAGAAAAAAAAAATCAAAAAGATACAATACAACTTTTCTTTGGTGGATATCCATCCATGTCTCTGTTGGCATTAGCAATGGCCAAAGCTGTGAAAATTTATGAAACTGTAAGATAGCAATGAATATTTCTTTTAAAACAATGTATCTGGCAATGAAAACACTTAAAGTTTGTGGTCACTGGCTGAGTTGCAATGTAAACTGTTTGACTGTCATCAGTGTAAAACATTTCTGAGGTAAAAGTCACTCATACTGCAAGGAATATTTTATTTATTTTGGGGTTCAAATAATGACAAGTGTGTGTGATTTGGATTTTTAGCATAGCTTTTAACAATTATTCTTTAATATCACTACAACATCTGCAGTGTGGCAGTTTATCGTGATGTCTAGCACTGGGACATTATGCTGCAGTCATGCTGCATGATGTCCCACACAGCCACATTATCCGGAAACCAGGCCGACCAGTCCTAACACTAACCTCTTAATGCTGTGCGCTTTAAGTTAGTGAAGCAGCTGTTAGTACCATTTTTTTAATAAGTCTTTGGTATGACTCAGCTGAGGTTCGAATCCGCAACCTCCTGCATCCATGGCGGACACTAACCACTAGGCCACTGGAACGGTCAATAATGAGACGAGTCCAAATTTATGCAATTATATAACTCATATAATTACTGATTTTTGTTAATTTGGAAAGAAAACTAATTCTGAAAACAATGATATATATTAATATATCCAAGTAGATAATGGGTGTCAGAGGTCTCGCTATGATTTTAAAATTAGGAGTCCATGATTCTGTTTGGTAAAAATAGGAGTCCCACTTAAAAAAAGTTGCAGTCCCCTCCCAGAAGCATACTGGGCATACCTGAATGGCTAACCACTTAAAGTTGCAGTCCCCTCCCAGAAACATTAGGCATAACTGAATGGCTATGTCCAGATGAGAAGAACCTGTGGTTGTCATTTAGTTTACTTTTCCAAATTCTTTACACCACTGACATAGCTCGTTTGTCCATCAAAGTGAGACTGGATTTTGTCAATCCAAGGAAAGGTCTTATTCAAAATAATGTACCAGGCATCACGAACTTTCTTACGCTTGGCTACTGTTCCAGCTGATCTATCAGTTCTAGCAACTTTAGCACTCTTCTGAATCTCATTACATTCTTCATCAATTTGCTGTTAAACTCCAAAATATTTATTCAAATTTGCAAGCCACATTTTGTCTAAATTTCTGTGTCTTGATTTCTAAGTCACACGCACTACTTATTCAGCTACACTTCGAAACAAAAAAAAAAAAATATAAGCTAAATTTGTTCATTTGATGTACTCCTATAATGACCACATGTAAATCATTGGGTCTTTCTGCCTCTGAATTAAGTCACTGTGAATATCAGCAGATTTTCCCACCACTCGGCAGCTCTTTTGAGGTACTCGTATAATGATGACATGCACATCTGGGGGTCTTTCAGCCAATAAATTCTTCTACTGTAAATATCAGCACAGCTAAAATGATCAACTGATCAACACATTTTCCCACTCAGCAGGTGGTTGAAATACGAATGGCAAGCCTTTGAGTTTGCTGCCCAGCTAATGCATGTGTATGGTGGACTCATGTGTGATTGTCTGCATCTCAGATACAAAATCTGTATCGCAAATATGCTTGATTAAGCATTTCCGAGACCTCTGGGTGATCATTAACCCTTTCCTGAGCAAGTTATCACTGCCCAATTTCCACAAGTCATACCATTTGGTGATGAAAACATACCAACTTGTCTTTTGAAACTTAAACATCAATATATAAAATAGAATTTGTGTTTTTAGATAGAATCAGTGAATAGCACCTTCTAATTTAAACAAACCAAAAAATCTTAGCTGCAGTGTTTGCATTATTTTTTTATACAATCAGTTTGAAACTGTAAGCAAACATGTCATGGGGTAATTAATAGTAGCAGACATCAATGTGTCTAGGAAGGGTTTCAAATATCACTGATTTCTGACAATTGTCATAGAGATTCTATTTAAATCTGGAACTTAGCTGTAGAGAAAGTAATTTTTAGTTTACAAAACACTAAAAGAATACTTGACAAAAATGTCAACCCTAACAGTAACTTTGGGTTTTCTGATGCAGACTATTATGCCCAAGCTTAGTCCTACAACATAAGACACATCACCTGATATTTTTGTTCTGGGAGGGTGATGGGTCTTACTGCCTAACTAACAGCACTGTGTAGCATGTTTTGACGTCGACTAACAGTACAACGAAAGTCAAATTTTCAGGAATATCACACACAACTGGCAACCAATAACGACGCTTTTCTACAAAGTAAAGCAATAATGTTTTTGTCAGACTTTACTTACCCTGATGTCTTTTCTCTAATAAATTCAAATTCTCACAAAAGAAATGGACATGTTTTCAAGTTTCATTGGCCTACATTTCAGTTGGCTGGAAATCGATGAAAGCCTGGAATGCCGAAATCGGGTTAGGTTGAAATATTATTCTTTAACGAAACAAATACAAATATATTATGCCTATTGGAACTGTAAGCAACATTTCGTTTCGTTTAAAAAACATATTCCCCACATGAACCTACTTGAACATACTTCGGCGTACCTTGACCACTGTCGCATTGCAACAAATTCAAATGTATGTCAACAGAACATGAAAATGTGTCCATTTGCTAGTGTTATATTTTGATTCCACCAGGATAAAGACGGCACAGTTAAGTATATTAATTACACATAAATTAGTGGAAGAGTGTCGATATAGGCTGCCAAGTGTGTGAGATATTCCTGAAACTTTGACTACTCGTTCTGATGTCAAAGCAACATCGGAACACGCTATGCAAGGCCGTTATTTGGAAGGTAAGACATAGCACTTAAACAAAAACAACATGTGCTATGTCTTACATTGTAGGCCCAAGCTAAATTTGCTCAAATGATAACCGGGTCAAGTGACACAACTTCTGAAGTACCATCTTTAGACTCTACAAACGATTAATGAAGAGGGTGAACAAAAAAATCTATATAAAGAATACCACCACAAAAATCTATATAAACAATACCACCACCACCACCCACCCAAGATCAAAATTCGTAAAGGAATTTGTGCTCGTTTCTAAGGTAAAATATAAGGCCAAGTAAGAAAAAATAGGAATTCTACACGATTATTAAATCATTGATATTTGGGACATGGACCGACAATAAATAATCCCTTCTCAACTGAAAAATGGCGGGTAGCCGGACGACACAGGTGACAATGCAATGAACAATAAAAGTAACCGAGATTTAACCCAATTTGTCTCGAATCTTCAAAATCAAATACAAATTAAACGTTAATGACATATTTTTCATTTGAATTTACCAAAACACAATGATATTAATTCTCGATTAAAGAGAAAATGCGTTAATTTTTGTATCTACAAACCACAAACTCAGCTCCTTTTCAAAGCAATTCTACCTTCTTTGTGAAGAGTTACGATTACTAATAAATCTTCTGTCATTTCAACGTCCGAATTGGCATGGACCAAGCTCAGTGGAGTGTTGTGATCGGGAAACACGGGGTTGGCAAAAATGAACAGCAACGGTTTGCACCTACTAAACGTAACCGGATATATATCGTACTAAAGTCAGATATTTCGTAAGTTACACTAAATGGACCTTCTGAAATTTGCCCTATAACCTTGCGAACGCTCATCATCATCAGATTTTTCATAGCGCATCAAAATTATAATAAATTTTACAGACTTATTACATTAACAAAATGAAAATCATTAAAAAAAATTTTTAAGTAAATTCAAAAATGAAGTTACTGAGATATTTGTGCTTAAAGTTAATGTAGTTGAAAGACCACCACTTCAACCAGATAATCGTGGTCTCGAGTCAGGTGGTCTCTTAGGTCATACGTGCACTGATAATTTGGTATCTCAAGACAGGTTGTCTCTAATAGCTTTGGTCATTGAATATATTCAGTGGTGTAGTGCTAAATGAAGAAGTGAGAGAGTGTGATAAAGAAGTAGGGGAACGCAATTACTCGGATGTGGGTGGACGAAGGAGAGCACAAAAAAGTAAGGGAACGCTGTTCCCAAAGCACTACACCCCTGTATATATTTTCTATATTTCAGTCTAGGTTGTGCGAACATTTTCAACATGCTGGCCCACAGTATGTGACATGGTACCAGCTAAAAATGCCAGGATCCTTATTGACAACCCTTCTACTGGCCATGGGTAATATAAGTATAGGTGATAAGCATGGCATATAAGAAGGGTCTATAACACAGGTGTTCAATAGATTATTATTATTATTATTCTCTTCCACAGCTTCTTGATGGTATTGTGGCTGGTTTGTTATTACCTGTAATCTAGACACCTCTTCTGACCTTAGATATCATAACCTTCCTTAGGGTATCCTTGCTATTCCTGTAAGTACTATTCCTAGCTTCAATATTCTCTTTCTTAAGTTTCGTAGTATAACTATTAGCACTACAGCAACACTTGTTCCAGTCTCTGTATACATTTTCCAGACCTTTTCTTGTTATCTTTTTTTGATATAGGTGTCTTCAGGTACTGTTGTTGTTTATGCCTCACTGTTCTTAACCACTTTTATTGGTTTGTGATCATACCTTTTGTTGCTGTGCTCAAGTCCTTATTTCTTAGACAGTAGCAGAGTACATTAGGGATAGTCTGTTGTGCCAATTTTTGCACTCCCTTGGTGAGTTTTCTGTTCTGACTGATCAGGTTATTGACTCTTTCTTACTCATTCTTCACAATGTCTTGATTTTGTGTGCTTGATCTCACCTTGTTGACCATAAGTTCATTTTTCCTGTGGTTCATGACCAATTCTTCCTCATTATTATTATTATTATTATTATTACCTTTACTGCTGTTGATGATGTGTTGTCTTGTCACTTTCTTAATGATAGAAATGAGACAGTAATTTTCATTATGCTAATTCTATGTCTTTTTTTGTCTCCATTGAACTCATATAACTAATTTCAGGATAAAATTTGCCTCAATTGCCAAAGAATTTTCAGATTTTTAATTTGAAAGCAACTGATATTAATATTCATTCATGTAACAAAGTAGCTTTAGGATTTCAAATTACATTTAGTTTTCCACGAATCCTTTTCCTGTATAATTAATTACAGAGAGCACTTTGTATTACATTAGTGTTGTCCTTATTTTCTACACTCAGACACTTTTAGTTATAAGCTAGTGTTTCTTTACATGAGTATCTTGACTATTTCAAACAAGTTTGGAAAAGTTTAAACAAAGTTTACTAATGTTTATTAAAATTGGAGATGACATGATATATTTTGGTGATTATAGGAAATATACTGAAATGGTCTTAGAAGTCATAAACCATCCTGAGCATATACATCTTTACAAGCACACAAGCTTTATGCAAAATTTTGCCAAATATAAAACAAATGAAGAAAGATCTTTTGTATGACAATCCTTTTCATGTACTGTATTTTATTTAACTTTAAAGGCTGTTGATATGGTTTTCAAACTACAGCATGAAGCTAGTCTAATTCAAATTTGTATGCTTAGACAGTTTGTGACTAGAGGTTCAAGTGTTCTGTCCTTGTAATCACATATTCTATATACCCTCATTTAATTCAAATGAAAACAACTATTATATCTTATTAGTTTCAAAAAAGGCAAATTTCATAAAGGGGGGAGGGGACTCAACATTGTTGAAAAATTTCCTGGTGCACATTTGCAGAAAACTAGTTTTGTTTCTGCTCTCTGTTCATATGTCTTCTCATTTCAGGCTTTAATATGGAACAAAAAGAAATTCCGAATCTAAGGAAAGTTCCAAGCTCTCCACCTATCTTAAAGATAAGAGATAAAATGGCAATATTTATCACAGAAAAGCTCTCACTGACAAATAGTAGTGGAAGTATTTATGATGAAATGTGTTGAATTTCAACACCAATACAATATGGATTTAGCATTTGGTATAAAAATGTCAATTAAAAAAGTATACCAAAATATAAAATGGAGACACTCTTTAAACCACCTTCAATCATGTTTATACTACTAAATTTTTATGTATGAAGTGTCGGCATCCATGGCAATGTGGTCTCAAGGGTACATCTTAGCATTAAATTTTCATGATGGTCATAGCTTTTTGTCACTATACCTTACTTACAAACTTAGTTCCAAGATCCAGAGGAGTAAGAAAATATGCATCCAAGACAGAACCCCTCAAGGGGCTCAAGGTGCAAAAACTCCTTCCCCAAAACTATTGCATTTTAAGCATTGCCAAGGCATAAATTTAGCAGTTCATCTGTAGATGGGTGATGGTGGGCACATGCTGGTTTTGTCCCCACGTCCCTTGGACTTGAATCTGGATCTCTGGTCAAGTTATGCTGTCTTGAACTGAACTTATTGTGCAGAAACCAGAATTTATAGGTTTCTTTATTACCCTATGTGCAAACCATCCACAAACTGTGGTCAAGGAACTTACTCAAGAACAATTAGTGCTATTCTGCAAAACCAATTTTTCTATGAGTCACAATGACCTAGACCTAAATAACATTCAAATCAGCAGGCTACTTCTATACCTTATGTCTAAACCATCCACAAACTACAGTCAATAGTGCATATAGTGTACAGAACTAAAGTTATGATGCAAGAAATGGTTTTGTTCAATCTTAGTGACCTTGACTTTTACACCCCCAAATCACAAGGTTTAATTTTTTACTAAACATATGAATCAGCCACAAACTGTGTTGAAGGTGAATGGTCAAAAACTGACATTTGGTGTAGAAATATTTTTCTTCTTTGAAATTGACATTGACCACTGACCCCAACTGTTCCTCAAGTGCAAGCCATCCACAAAGTCTGGTCCTGGTCTATGATGTAGAAGCAATGTTATTGCATGGAAACTCTCTTTCTGCTTTCCATCGTAGTCACCTTGACATTCAACCATTTGGTCCCAAAATTGATAGGCCTTTTCTTCTGTCAAGAAGACTTGCATGCCAAATCTGTGGCACAGCTAAATGATGTAGAACTTTAGGGTTTCTCCAGAAATGGATAAGTCAGCTTACAGAATGATATATGGACAGGCACAAACAGATGGAATCATAGCATGAGAGGCTCTCCTTAAGGGCAGATGTATATTAAGAACATAAACCATGGATGCTGTATGTACTGGGTTTTTTTTATGTTGTTATTGCTATTACATGTATTGTTATTAGTTTTGCTTTTAATGAGGCATAAATGCAACATATACAAAAGAAATCAAGAAGTCTAGTCTTGAAAAGGCATTTTAAAAAAAAGATTAAAAATGTTTTGGGAAGCATTTTGTTTGTCCCAAAAGCAAGTTGAGTGGAAAAATAAATCACACAAGATACCATTACTCTTCAGACTTATTTGATATACATTATGAAGTGTGTCAAAATTTCACGATAAATCAAACAACCAACACTCTCTATGACAATTTGAACAGTGAAACATGTGAAAAAGTAAAAAGTATAAAATTTTCAAAACTGGAAAATCTGGTGTTATAGATGATCTTTTGAGTGTATTTTTCAAGGCAACAGAAAATATCATAGTATTCATTTTTGATTTTCAATAAATTATTTTATTGTGGATTCCTTCCAAAGTGCTGGACAACTGCTTTTACCACATCCATTTACAAACAAGTCAATATAAATATACCTGAAAATTATATAGGGGTTAGCTTTTTACCAACCTTCAAAATATTTATTTTCTTAAATTGTAACTGAAAAATTATTTAATTAGAACCATGAAAACAATATTTTGAGTGAATAAGAGGGAGTATATGTATGTATGTATGTATGTATGTATGTATGTATGTATGTATATATGTATAATACTCCATGCATCTTGAGGTAGAAAGTTTGACAGGTTTTTATGAAGTAAACATAAGCACATAAAATCTTGACCATATAAATCAGATCTGACTTTAGCATAAACTTGTAAACAAAAATATAAGCAATAAGGTTCTTACTATAGTGAAAGACATATATGCACTGTCAAACCTTGTGTGAAAATGCAAAATAGTTTGACAGAAACATTTAACTGTCAAGTTGGGGTAAGGTAAGGTTGTGTTTTATCACCCATTTTATTTTCACTGATTTTAAATGACTTAAAGACACAATTTTCTGACATTAGAATTTTCAGTTACAGTGAAATTGAGAAAAAACCGAAACTTCAGGATACCGGAATCCCATCAAGACCAAATTTGTTTTAGTCCCAAAATTTTTTTCCTTTTTTAATATCATCATTTTTACCATTAAACAGAAACCCTTCAACTCAGAGCATTGGGATGCCATCAGTGCCAAGCTGAGTCGTTGGAAAATATTAACTGTGCAGCAGAATATGTCATTATGATTGGTGTAAATCCCATTTGCTTGCATTGCATGTTGACTTTAGTGCTCGGCCATGCCTTAAATGTGGTATCGGCATAAAGTTGCATAATCAGCTTTGCCAACAGTGTGGATCTGTTCGCAAGTGTCATCATGCACATTGGCGAAGATTCGCCAGTGCATCAAATATAGAACTTGATGTTGCAGAAGTACTCGATGACGTCAACACCACTGGGGAAACACATAACAACATTAATACCGTTGAGAAAAAAAGTACAGAAGTCAAAGAAATAATGGCAAGGAGTTAAGCGATTGCAGTTTCTGATGCTGAAAAAAATTATTCACAAAATTTGCAGTTAGACAATGATTCTCCCTTATATACTAGTATGCTAACTTAGATTCGACTAGGCATAACAAACACGTTAGCATGGGGTACAAATACCAAGCGATATGCGAAAAGCTAGCATACTTGAGTTATTAGGACTTTCAAATGAAACAAGGCCAATTGTACAACAACTGTGAATCAACTGAAACAATCCGCGCGAGAGCGTCAAACCATCAAGAGGTCTCACAGTCAAGCCATGTCTGACTGTAAAGAGAGCTTCGTGCGACAGCAGCAAGATTAAATTGCACTTAAGCTGAGGATGAACAAAACCGCTGTTGCATTGCAGCCACTTTCGCCGCTGAAAATATGTTGTAAAACCTTTATCAAATATGCAGCCGGGAATTGTATCAACTTTATAACATGTGAGCCTGCCATCCAAATTCAATGTTGACATTGTTTTCAATGTGGATTTTACCATGCCTGGCCAGGTGTTCATAGACCGTTAAATTGCACCATCTATACAATAACAGAGGTACCTGTGTAATTTTGAACCAGAAAGATATAAATTAATTATGCAAAGACACTTGAGAAGTTTGAAAAATGCTCCAGAGAAGATTCAGGATGGATGCTTACCAAATGTTTTGGAAGTTCATATTCATGTTTCCCATACGCAAACCTTTTAGAGGATCGAGTTATATCACAACACCAGCAAGTATTCCGCCACAGTCAGTAATGTGATAAAGGATGTGAATCAATTTTTGATTGGGCTATCTTGTTCGTGCTGCATCGCGAGTGATAATAAAGATCAACCAACAAAATACAAACACTACCTGGACAAACGGTTTACTGCCATTAGTATATCTGAGTGATTCAACCGTGATGTTGCGGTTATGTGTTTCGAATAAAAGCCTGCATCCAAATCGACTATTCACGGTGAAAAGCATGCAGTACAAGCCAGAATCAAAGGGTGCAACACTAAATTTTTCATTTATTATAAATTTGTTTTTATTATTTTCTATAGATATTAATACTTTTAATGACAAAGACTGGTATGATAAATTTTACATCTGTTTCGCCACATTGATACTTCTAAATTCTGTACAAGTGCTGTAATGCAGCACATTTGGTATTCACTTATCTATATGATACAGAACGCTCTTATTCAGTACTGACAACCAGATGCACAAACGATTACTTTTTCGCCACTGTGCGGGACTAGTTAATCAGCTTAAATCATTTCTTGGATTTTTAATTTTCAATTTTTGGGTATTTAGGATTAAATTAAATGATTTCTGTTCAATTGGGAAAAGAATTTCAGCTGTACAGCATAATCTGAGGTGTCTTGGGGGTGTTTTCAAGAGTCTTCTGGTGTCTTGGGATGATTAGTCGCTTCCTTGATTGCTGTTGGTGAGCGAATGCATGGACAGTTCAATGGTGTGTTATAATTATGTGTTGATACAAGATTTTCCACGAATGGTAATTCGACACAGCAAGCACAAAAGTAAAAGGTTTCCCTACAGTTCGTGGACCATGAAATTTACCATAGTGCAATCAGCAAGAAACCACAGCGGGCAATAATGATAGAACCAGGTGAGAAATATTCTGAAATTTATTGCGTTGTAACGAAAAATGAAGTAACCGTATATTTGAACGTTCCTGTGAACAACCAGAGTCATCATAGGAAACTTCGCTTCCATCAATCAAACAAATACAATGCAAGCTGCTATACAAGTCCCCAGCAGATTTTACTACACTGTAATTAGATCCAACGGAGCGACTCAGCCACCAGTGTTGAATCGTGGGCAGGACTCAGTTAAGGTCTTTTTTAAATCGCCAGAGGCTGCCATGAAATGGATATAGTGACAGCTCTCCTCGTGCACAAAAATGATTATGACCAACGATGACATTCACAAATTTGTCTGTGGCTGCTCATTGCTGGATCTGTGATGGCGCTTTCAACTCCACCAAAGAAAAAGTTCAAATACACTGTAATATCACTGGTACTTATAGAGCTAGGCGGATAAATCAGCCCCTCCCTCATGATGATATTGATTATATCGTCCATCAGTATCAACTCAGATTTGGGGGGTTGGGTTGATTTATCGGACTATTACAGAGCTGCCAAGCACAACACACATAATCCTAAGTTTACGAATTTATCCAAACAAAACACAATTCCGGTCTTGCTTTATAACCTGCATGGTTATGATGGTCATTTAATGCAAGCAATCGTAAAAGCATTGAATGCACCAATACGCGTAATCATCCTAGACAGCGTTTAGGATCGGACAACTGAAGTTCATTGATTTCTGCAGTTTCTCAATTCCAGCCAAAATAAATGACTGAGCAACATTGCAGCGAATGGCAATGACTATTTGGCAATTACTCATTGATACAATGAGACTGTTGATGATGGAACATCTACCTTGCTTACTCATAAAGGAATACATTCATTTGAACAAGAGCGATTGGAAGAAGCCTGTTGAAACTCAGTTATCATGGATCAGGGCATTCCATTTGTTCTTGTCTTGTGAAGGTATTTCAGCAACGACTATGCAAATGCAAACAAGCTCTGGTCCAAAATTGTTGTGAAAACTTCAGTGACTGTGATGATTTGTACTTAAGAACAAACGTGCTTCTGCTCGTGGATATCTTTGAAACGATTTGTGCTACAGCCAAGCTTGATCCTGCGTACTACTTCTCGTTTCTGGGAATGGTGTGTAATGCGCTGCTGTCAAAAACCAAGGTGGAGATGGAACTGTTCACCATTATTGACCTGCATCTGGTAGTGGAATGTTGAGATGTGTATGGAAAACCACTAATACCCTCGAGTCAGCTATTGGCTAGTGGACCCATACGACCCCGCTGTCCCAGAACAACTGCATCGTGCATCTTTACATCAACAATGTGTATGAATAGGCAATGATGGAGACCATGTCTGTTGGTAAGCTTCAGTGAATCAATCCCGTGGATGTAAATATTCACAAACACGTTCATGAGTAAGACGGCAACAGCGAATTGGATACTTCTTTAAAGATGATCTGGAATATCCAAACGAGATTCACCACACCCATAACAATTATCTGCCGGTGCCAGAACTTGAGAAGCATTGGTGGTTATCCACATATCAGTGTGGGATTGTGGACGAATCCAATGCAGGTTCATCGAATGCACCAAGCTTGTCCAGAATCTTCAGACTAAAAAACAACCATGTAGTCCATTTACGAAACATGTAGTTGTATTTACGGCACGGAATGCGTGTGCTGCGAGTACACCAGGAGCTTGGATTTCGCCAGCGTGACGTGGATGATGCCGCATGTACAAATAATTGTATGATAATACTGGTTTTGTGGGGTTTTTTTAATGATATAGGTCACAGCCTTCTACCCTCCATGACTTTGTCCTCATATTACGCGAGCGTCCCCACGCATGAACTTCCTTCACAGGTACCCCTGCAAGAAGAAAGTCATATGGGATAGAAGGATGTGGCCAAGATCAGTAATTAATACACCCAGAAAATGATATTACTCTGTCATTTGATTGCGAAATCATATGAGTGGTGATTATGGAACCTACTATAAGTGCAGTGGCAAATATGCAAACATTTACTAGAGTGTCACTGCCTGTAAATCCATAACCCCAAGTGTGATTGGAATTGTTTGTGGTTTTCTATTTCCTCCAACGTAGTATCAAACTCAGCCATGTAAATTGTTTTATCCTCAACGGCCATCGAACTTTGTTTAATGATTGCAATATGACTGCTTTGTACCACTGCAAGAAGTTCTAAATAGACATGTATTTACGAATGCAGTCGTGGCAAGATTATTTTCCGTGCCGCCAGTCACACCGGTTAGTACTAATATGACTCCAACAACAATTTTGATTGATGTAGCGATAATAATTAATGTAGTTGTGATTCCCGCCACACCTAGGTCAGCATTGGTTGCCAAGGTGATTCTGCAAATAACGTCTACGACCACACACATGCGCGTGTATTTCACAAGTTGCACGGTTCTCTTGGTGATTTCATCTTGTATCTGCTGTTCCGTTTCGATTATTTTTTCACGTTCGTAACATTGATGATCTATCAAAACTCTTCTATTAATAATGTAAATGCACAATATAATTGCATGGCAGGCAGACCCTTTCGAGACCCAAAACGTTCTGGCGCAACATGAGTAGTCTTTATAAGCGGGTTTCTGGCCCCAAACCCTATTTTGAATCTGACGACAACATTGATTCTTCCCACCTCCATGGCCCCCTTGAATTAGTCTAAACAAATACGAAAACAAACTTTGTTGAGACAACAAAATTTATTTCACAATCGTTTACCCATCGAGGACACCTTATTGAATCGTCGCCGTCGTCAAACAAAATAGGGGTTTGATCCAGAAACACGCTTTTATAAGACTACTTATATATTTCACTCAAAATTTTATTATGAAATTGCCAGCAATGTTACTGCATCTACTTTTTTGATATTTCACATAAAATTGCTAGAGACTTCAGATATTTTGTAACATTTCAGCTTTTACAATAATATAACTCTCATCGTCATGACAGAACAAATACAAATTAATTTTACCGCTGATAAGAGAATCAGGTTTCTGACATTTTGATAAAGTTTCCATGAGAAACTATTGTCTTATTAACATAACAACACTTTTTAGCTCATCATCTACTGTAATTTTTGTGTTTTTCTTTTGCGATATTGGATTATAAAGATTGTCAATAGTTTTAACGAGCTCTTTTGTAATCATAGCAAGTTTATCACAATATTCCGAATAATCATTGCAAACCAGACAACTTTATCTTGTTTATACATTTGAAGTACGTGCTACACTTCTCGTTGTTAAGTATGATCGTCACATGTTTACCATGAAAGGGAATTCACGTCATCTTTAACGTGGTATCCTCCACTGCAACATCTTCCACTGTATTTCATATTTCACACAAAATTAGCTGAATAATGTTTCTCATATTTCAAAGCTCTGTTTGGTATCGTATCAACAAGTAAATCGTCCTTAATTCGTAGTTCTTGTATCAGATCTAGCTTGATAAACTTTTCATTCAATATTTTATTATAAGTCGCTGTTGCTATCTTGCAAGAGGCGTTCTTGTTCTCGTATTTTGGCTCTATTCTTTTATTTATTGTCGATAATGTAATACCTGCTCCACATACTAACTATGACTGAGACCGTTTCGGTGGCCTAGTGCTTAGAGCATCCGCCTCCGATGTGGGAGATCGTAGATTCGATCCCCGGCTGAGTCATACAAAAGACCTATAAAAATGGTACTAACAGCTGCCTCGCTTGGCGCTCAGCATTAAGAGGTTAGTGTTATGTTACGTATATGTAATTAAATTATTTGTGCGTTAGTTTTAAATGTCTTTTATTTTATTTTTGTTTTATTACATTTTTTTGTAAGGATAATATTTTTACTGGATTTGACATTTTTCCCAGTAAATTTAGTTCAGTTCTTTTAGACTGATTAGAATGCAAAAATATTGCTACATTATATTTTTAGCTGACCTAGTTCTTGACCTTGGTTCCGATTTCGTAAACACAGAGTGAAAATGATTGGTCATTACCAAGGTCATGTTCAGCTCAAGTGTTAGCTCTGTTGTAAACAGTTTTATTTTTAAATTCATTTCCAGTGTGGAAATCAGATTCTTAGTTGGGGCTATTCTAGCCTACGTGCTAATTGACGTGTAGTGGGTGACCACGTGACCCATCATGCGGGTCTGAAATGACATTTTAGTTGGGTTTAATTCACAGTCTCAGTGTTTATGAGTCAGTTGTAAAATAATACCTTGAGGCTGAAAGGTATTCCTGTTGTTGCCATTTGAATTGAGTTTTTTATTTAAAATAATTTATTCACCCTAGAAAATACTCTTCTTCATCGAAATTCTTGGACAAAGACATTTACTACAAATTATTCGGAATTCTAAAGCCGGAATTATATTCTTGGTGACTCAACAAGGAACTGTTGATACATCAA